>CAWUFW010024414.1:0-60795 GCA_963921515.1 Calotriton arnoldi | reverse complement strand
ATTCGGGCCGGAAAAGCACCGACCGACTCGGATCCGGAAAAAATACCGACCGACACGTACCAGTGGCGCCCGACACGCCAAGTACGATGCAAGCCGCGATAAATCCGACCGACACGTCAGGAAACCAAGCCGACCGACCGAGCCGCTCGGAAAATAGCAATCCGGCCGGAAAAACACGCGAATCCAACCGACCGACACGCACCCGGAACAAATCCGACCGAATCGTACCCGCCAACTCCAACCTGCAAAGTACGATGCAAGGCGCGAAAAACACGACCGAGTCGGACGGAGGACAAGCCGTACGACCGACACGCATACAAAACCGAGCCGAAGCAACACAATACACCGCGACCGACGCGTACGCAGCATACAAAACTGCACAAACACAGCGTGAACGAAACGGAAAACACCGTACGAGACCAATGCAGGGTCCGACTCGGTCACAAGAACGTTTCCAACATACACAAACAGCACAAAGGAAAAATCAACCAAAAAAAGGCCAAACAAGCAATTACCAAGCCAATAAATACTGGGGGGTGGGGACAGAGAACAAAGACACACCAACAACTCCACCTATATAAAGGACACAAATCACTACCATGAGCCTTTGCAAATGCCATTCCACTGCCAGCACCCAAGAGAAAGCAACCACACACCCACAGCTCATCCCTCACACAAGCCACACACCAGCAGCACACCAACAAATACCTACCTCACATACACCCAGCACAACACACACCCACACACCCTCACCTGCACACCAACACACACATCACCCACTATCACCACCCATCACCATGCCCCCCAAGAAGAATCCCAAGTTCCTAGATAGTGAATTGGAAGTCATGGTAGACGAGATCCTCAGGGTGGAGCCACAGCTGTTTGGCACTCTGGTCCAACAGACCCCCATGTCGCAGAAAACCAAGATGTGGGAGAGGATCATCAACAGGGTGAACGCCCAATCACCATGTCGGCGCACAAAGACCGACATCCAGAACAGGTGGTATGACGTGCGCAGGAGGGTCCGGGAGCTGCTCAAGAAAGACTACCACCTGAGCCAATACACCGGCAGTGGCCCTCCTGCCAAGCCAGTATACCTCAGGCCCTGGGAGGAGAAGGTGCGGGCCATCCTTCCGCCAGTGAGCGTATATGGACTAGAGGACATCCCAGAGCCTGGTGAGTACACAACAAATGTACACAATAAACTGCCACAAAACACACACATCACTGTCAAGGGGAGAGTCAAACCATGCACTCATAGCAATTACACAGCAACTAGAACAGAATCATCCCAAAATGTGTATGTCAGTCAGATAAACACAACACATGCCATCAAAAAAGTCACATCCAACTGTGCCAACACATGTACAAACACAACCACAACTACAGCTAGGCAGTGGCACAAATAGAACTAACACACACATCCACACATGTAGCCACCACAACAACACCAACACACAGTGAAGACCACTCAAAGGAAGGAATTCTGTGTATGCTGGCCAAGTCAGTGTAGCCAATAGCATCATGGGAGTCGCAGTCACACATATTGCCCCCCCACAACTGTCCCATCAACACCACCCTGAACCATGCTCACATCACAGGGAGTGGAGAAGGACTCACAAGATGGCTGACACTGGCTACTGCTGTGGGGAGCACAAGGCCCTGCTGGGAACTGTGCACCAACAAACAGCAGGACACCACTGACTGACATCCTGAGAGACAACTTACACTCCCTGCAATGCAAGCACGTTCCATGGTGGGATATCTGGCTGGCTGGCTGGGTGGGAAGGGGGACTTGCAGCACTGACCATAGTCACCAGCACCTCCCCTCACACCCCCCCAACACAAACTCCACAGTACCCACCTGGTAGAATGCAATGCCCTCCATCCTAACACAAGATCCCACAAAGCACCACCACCCTGGGTTATGTTGTGTGAAGCACAGGGACACTCTTGGGACTCTTAGCCAAACAACTGCCAGGACAACACTCCCAGCCATCCTGTCAGCACAGCCAGCCCACCCCACAGGGAAGCAGAGTCAAAAGGAAGGAAGCATGGGCATGCTGGGAAGGGGGTGGAGGCAATAGCATGATGGGAGTGGTAGTCACAGACATTGCTCAGCCTCACAACTGTCCCATCAACACCACCCTGAACCATGCTCACATCACAGGGAGTGGAGAAGGACTCACAAGATGGCTGACACTGGCTACTGCTGTGGGGAGCACAAGGCCCTGCTGCCAACTGTGCACCAACAAACAGCAGGACACCTCTGACTGACATCCTGAGAGACAACTTACACTCCCTGCAATGCAAGCACGTTCCATGGTGGGATAACTGACTGGGTGGGTGGGTGGGTGGGAAGGAGGTCTGGCTGTCAACCAAACACAATCAATGCAGACCATGTTCACACCCCAGAGAATACATAGAAATGCCCAAATAATGCAGGACAATGTGCCACACCAATATCAACCCCTGACTGTGACGACTTAGGACAATACAATGTACAGGCCCGCACCCCGAGGCACAGTCACAACTGTCAGGTGTGTCAACCACTGATGCCTGCAGAAACATGACATACATTGTTTGTGTCTCCCAAAAACAGGTGATGATAGGGACACAGCAGCAGACGCTGAGGAGTCCCAGTCCCAGGCTCAAGAGGATGCCGAGCTCACTGGCGTCGTACAGCCTCTGTCCTCCTCGGACGATGAAGAACAACCTGGCACATCCGGTGCAAGTCAACATGCTGCACCAGCAGGACCACCAGCTGCAGCACCAGCAGGTCCACCAGCTGCACCCCCTGCACCCACCCCTCCAACGACTGTCACCACGAATACCATCCCTGCCGACATGGACAGAATAAGGAACAACACCAGCGCAGTGACCCTGGACCAACCTGGGGCCATGGACACCACCACCACCACCAACCCCCGAGGTGGACCAGGGTTATCTGTGCGTGCAACTGCACACACTGCACATGTCAGCAGGGGTGGTGGGAGGGGTGGGAGACAGAGGTCGCTGCTTGCAGACGTTGCTGGTGTGCATGAAGACCCACAACTGGTACGCATAGCTGATGCGTACCAGTCCAGCACCGGAGAGCTCAGCCAGGTAGTGGGGCTCCTCAGAGACATCAAACAGCAGCAGGCTGCCCATCATGCCCGCTTGGACTCCCACATGTCCCATGTGGAGTCACACATGTCACGTGTGGACTCCCACATGTCACGTGTGGACTCCCACATGACCCGCGTGGAGTCCAAGTGGGATGTACTACATGAGATGACGGCGGTGCACAGGGACATTTTACAATGCCTCCGCCAGATGAACAGCAACCAGTCCACACCTCCCTGTGTGCCAACAACATCTGGTACCGAACAAACTGCAACTGCCACAGGGAGGGAGGAGGACTCTGGCGGAGAGTCCCCTGCACCGCAGCAGCCTGCACTTGAGGGCCCCCCCCAAGAAGAGGGGTCGTCCGAGGAGGGGAAAGTGAGAGGCTGATGGCCAAGCGCAACTCCCAGGAAGCCTGAACCTGTTCTGGATTTTCGCCTTTGTGCACAGACTGTTCACCCTGTTGATGGCAACACTACTCCCACACATTGCATGGGGAGTACAAGTTGGAACAATGTGTCAGACAACTGTGGCCCCGATACTGGGGATCCTGTCTACCTGGACTTTCTATTCATCTAGGAATTTGGGATTGCAAGATTCATGTACAGCACAATCCATCCTATGCACTATTATCACAGATGTATCACAATAAACACAATAATACACCATACTTGCCTCTGTCGTGATTCCAACGTGGGTGCTGTTATGGGGATGATGAACAACAAAATTACACTGTGTATGCGAACTGCAACAGCAAGGACAACACAGGCATGTGAGTACAGGCAACGTGACACATATGAGGGAGACACACCACCAGGGCTACACAACACATACACACCTAGGCCATCTGACTCATTGCCTACACTGATGTTGCCAGGGAAGACGGTGCAATGCACAGACACCACACCCATTCCCAGTTGTAGTCAAGTAGCCCACAGGTGCAGTAAGCAAATGGCAGTCAAATGTGTGACCACAGACAACGCACATCACTAAGTGAAGCACAGGTTTATTACACAGTAGCAACATGCCGTAACCACTACAGATGCAAGGTAACCCCACCTGGTAGCGGGCACACAGTCAACAACTGTAGACAGAAGGAAGTCCATGGGTGTGGCGCACATCACCTGTAGGGACACAACAGCTACCAGCCTGGATGTGCAATCACGTTGTCGGTGGACACAGTTGACCAAACGAATCTGAAAGTACCCTGTGAAGGACAGAAATGACACACAGTCAAAAGCAATGGAGTACAGGACAGAACAGCAAAACTCATGCACAATACATGTTACAAGATACCCACCCAGAACCAAGTTAGCATGTGAACACTGTTGGGGAGTACAGCCCACCTGTAAGCACACATCGCAACACACATCCAGTCAAGTAGCCCATGGACACACTCCAACAGCACCAGAGCACCACCCACACATCATGCCAACTCACATCATTGACATGACACCTCAGGATACTCACATTCAGCTAAAGAAGTTGGTGATGAGCTGTGTGCGGACATCACCATCACCATCATCATCATCATCGTCACTGGCATCGTGTTCCAGGCCAGGATCCTCCACAGGTGGCGGATGTTGGTCATCGTCATCCTGGATGAGAGGCAACTCCTTCCGCACTGCCAGGTTGTGGAGCATGCAGCAGACGATGATAATCTTGCACACTTTCGCAGGGGCATATGGGAGGGACCCTCCGGTCTTGTCCAGGCAGCGGAAGCGGCTCTTCAGGAGACCAAAGGTCCGCTCAATCACTCTCCTGGTCCGACCATGTGCCTCATTGTAGCGCATCTGGGCAGGTGTCACAGGGTTCCTGAGGGGTGTCAGCAACCACGGCATGTTGGGGTATCCCGAGTCACCTACGGACAGACAAGTGCACATCAGCTGACTTGGAAAAGTGGGCGGAATACTACAGATCAGATCACACACAATGGCACAAAGTCAGTACACACCGACAAGCCAGGCACGCTGGTTCTGCATCTGTGCCATCAACCTGGGGATGCGACTACTCCTCATCACAAAGGCATCGTGTGCTGAACCAGGGAAACGGGCACACACGTGTGTGATGGTCATGTCTGCAAGACACACCACCAGTGCATTGACCGAGTGGTAGTGCTTGCGGTTCCTGTAGGCCTGCTCCTGGGCCTGTGGTGGTACCAAAGCCACATGTGTCCCATCAATGGAGCCAATGACATGCGGCATCCTCCCCAGGGCATAAAAGTCACTCTTCACGTCAGTGAGTCGTCGCAGTCTAGGGAAATAGATGTACCGGTTCAGGAAGAGCAACATTGCCGCCAAGAAATCGCGGAGCACACGGCTGAACATGGTCTGTGACATCCCACCAGCAGACGCCACAGTATGTTGGAAGGTACCGGTGGCAAAGAAGTGTAGGGCTGCCATCACCTTCACCTTGGGGGTCAGCGCTGTAGGATACGGCCGGCCAGGCTGCAAATGTGGGGACAACTGCACTGCCAAATCCTCAATCAGCTGCCTGGTGAAGCGGTACCGTCGGATGCTGTCCCGTTCCACCATCGTTGCCAGGTCTGGGAATGGCCGATGGACAGCAGGAGCCCTGCAGTGCAGAGGAGAAGTAAGCAAGATCGTCAGTCACCCCACATATGCGGCATTGAACACACTCAAGATCCCAACATACATCATCATGAGGCACAACTACATGAAGTGTGCAGTACCGGAACGACATGTATGGTACATACATGGCCAACATCTGTCAACACGGTCCTACAGGTGGCATCAATTTGTCCCAGGTTGGCCCATTGGATATCATGATGCTGTGTCACAGTCACCCCCCAGTGACATGTGAGGACAGATGTGCCCCAGGCACCACAGCTCAACGACAGGCACATTCCCAGGGACCCTGTAATGCCACATGGACACTGGCATCACCTGGAGTATCATGTGTACACCACAACAAAACAAACATGACCCCCACAGGTAGTGGCCACACTTGCCATGGCAGGAGAGCCATGGACGTCTGTGACACACACGCACAACATCAGAGTCCATGCACACACAACGTGGATGTGGAGACTGTCTCCCATTGTGCACATGAAATCAGAGACATTGTAAACACTACATGCACAAAGACTGTGGAGGGCCATCACTATTGTGCCACTGGGACACCCTGGCTCAAACATACCGTCCCACATGGGACTCACGGGGTATGTGACATGACATACACAAACACCACTGTGAAATGTGACCATGGCACATGCACAGATATGAACAGTTGCACATCACAGTGGTCACGTACACGTAACACCCAGGATCCTGTCCCCATTAACACGTGCACAGCCTGGGGGTGGCTGCCCACAGGTGACACCCACAGGACAAAATGTACACCAACATACACACAATAGGAAATGCAGCCTTACATGCCTTATGATAAGGTTTGGACAGGCTGTCGTGATGTAGGTGTGCCCCTCACTCCCTGGGAGCTATCTGTGGCTGGCATATGTCCATCTGAGACAGGCATGCTGACATATGCCAGTCACATGTACAGTGATGCGTTGAACAGCAATGGACCGATCGGTGCCTCCGGCCGGCCCATTGCTTTCAATGTGTGCGGGTACGCGTTGTACCCCTGTGCGCGTTGTACTGCAATGGACCGATCGGTGCCTCCGGCCGGCCCATTGCATTCAATGTGTGCGGGTACGCGTTGTACCCCTGTGCGCGTTGTACTGCAATGGACCGATCGGTGCCTCCGGCCGGCCCATTGCATTCAATGTGTGCGGGTACGCGTTGTACCCCTGTGCGCGTTGAACAGCAATGGACCGATCGGTGCCTCCGGCCGGCCCATTGCATTCAATGTGTGCGGGTACGCGTTGTACCCCTGTGCGCGTTGTACTGCAATGGACCGATCGGTGCCTCCGGCCGGCCCATTGCATTCAATGTGTGCGGGTACGCGTTGTACCCCTGTGCGCGTTGTACTGCAATGGACCGATCGGTGCCTCCGGCCGGCCCATTGCATTCAATGTGTGCGGGTACGCGTTGTACCCCTGTGCGCGTTGTACTGCAATGGACCGATCGGTGCCTCCGGCCGGCCCATTGCATTCAATGTGTGCGGGTACGCGTTGTACCCCTGTGCGCGTTGTACTGCAATGGACCGATCGGTGCCTCCGGCCGGCCCATTGCTTTCAATGTGTGCGGGTACGCGTTGTACCCCTGTGCGCGTTGTACTGCAATGGACCGATCGGTGCCTCCGGCCGGCCCATTGCTTTCAATGTGTCGCGGTACGCGTTGTACCCCTGTGCGCGTTGTACTGCAATGGACCGATCGGTGCCTCCGGCCGGCCCATTGCTTTCAATGTGTGCGGGTACGCGTTGTACCCCTGTGCGCGTTGTACCTCAATGGACCGATCGGTGCGCACCCATTGACAATGGGCTTGCCTGGCAACGGACGCGTTTTCGAATATTCGAACGAGTCGGTTGCTGGAAAATCAGTTGGTCACCCACAACAATGTTGCAAAATCATGTATGTCATGAAGTTGAAATTTTGAAGGATGCTGTGGGCGTGTTTTGGTGCTGCTATTCCATGGATTGGCCAGATTCAGAAGATGCAAACGACTTGGACCTATCACTTTGGACACAAGGGACAGTATCTGCCTCTCCAGCACATATATATTGCTGCATGTTCCCCTGAGAGCCCACTTGCCTGCACTACATGCTCCAGGACGACATCTGCCACTGCACTGCTGCTGTCTCTGCCCCTCTGGACCCTGCAATGGCACGTACTGTGGAGAGAGCCCCAGCCTTCAGCCTTGAAGAGAACCAGGCCCTGCTGGACAGCCTACTTCCACAGTACAGCAAGCTGTATGGGACACCAGGGGAGCAGGTGAGTGTTCTGTGCACTGCCTTTCTGAATGTGCATTTTGTCTGACTAGCAAGGCTGAGAGTCAGCACACCACTGGCTAGCAGGCTCACTGAGTAGTTGTCACCCCCCATAGTGTGTAGTGACTTGCACTGGACAGGTATGGTGCAGTGACAGTGCTTCTGAACAGGGTTTTACTCCCCATGCTATGATACCATGTAGTGACTTCTGGAAAACTGTCCATGGGCAGCCGTGCACTGCCTGGGTACACCATGTGCCCCTGTGATTGCGACATGTATATGCAACTGTGTCATGCACGGATATGTTGCATGTGTAGTAATGGCCTTATCACTTTGTCATCCTGACAGGCTTCTGCCCATCGGAAGCATGAGATCTGGAAGGACATCGTCCGGGCTGTCCGGTCCGTGGGGGTCTACAAGCGCCGGATCCGCAACTGCCAAAAGAGGTGGCAGGACCTTCGGGGCTGGACCCGGAGGATTGCACGGGTCCAGCTGAAGCTGTCGCCTCCTCGCAGGAGGGGCGGAACACGGACCCTGACCCCCACATGCTCAGGATCCTGGCGGTGGTCTTTCCAGACCTGGATGGGCAGCTGAAGGCCAGAGAGCAGCAAGGAGGGGGTGAGTCAAAGACTGCACTGTGTACTCTGTCTAACATGTTATGTGCCCTCCTCGGGCCAGGTTGAACTGCCACAGTACAGCAGTCATGTTGTCCAGGAGCCATGTCCCTCTATTGTGCACTGCCCACTCCTCATCTGATACCCAGGTGTGGCCCTTACATGCAGGGAATTCTGTCACTTAGGACTGTGTCCTTGCAGTTTGCTTGACTCAAGGTGGGAGACAGCATCTGTTTCCCTGACTCTGTGGTGGGCATCATGGGTGGGTCCATTGCTTACACAATGCCTGTATTCTGACATGTATTCAGCGTGTTACTTTGATCTGTGGTCCAATTGCTGAGCTGATCCACCACATGTGGCTGGGGTACCTGGCACACACCCATGCTGCGGGTGGGAACAATGTTTGGGCCCCAGGAGTATGTATATGACGTGTGTCACACATACTTAGCCAGCTGCCTACAGTCCAGGGCTCATCCCTCATTCATGTGGGGCTGGACAGTCATGCCTACTCCAGGCCATACAATACACTCTGTACTCCCACTCCCGTGTATCAGAGGACACATTGTGCACAGTGATTTGACCCCTCAGGTGTCTGCCTCTGTGTCAGTGTGCTGTGGATTAGTCGCCAGGACTGCTGTGGAGTTTCTTGGTAGGGGCTCAGCATGCCACTGGAGATGTGACCATAGGAGACGATACTTGTGTGACACATAGGTGTCTGATCAGCTGCCCATGCAGACTGGGGCATGTAAATGTGAAGTTCAGGCAGCTGTTCCCCATGCACAGCAGAGTGTGAGGGGCTCAGGTTCAGAGGGTAGTGTCACAGGTCTCCCATATGTCCAATAGGTATGACCTGGACAGATGAGGGTTAAGAGGATGTGTTGTGGGGGGATGTACATGTGCACTTGTGCAGCTCCAGGACTTGCATTCCCCATGACCTACTATTGTGACACAGTGCAGAGTGTTGTTGTCTGGCTGCAAAGTCATACATCACTGAGACAGTGATGTATGACTTTGCAGTCATGCCTCCGCCATGGCATGTGTCTACTGATTGGTGATCCTGCAGGGGAGTGACATGTGCTACATGCACACCATAGTGGCGCTGGCTATCAGGACATGGGTGCATCATGGTGTCTGTCGCTGGTATGCATCACATGCATTTCCTATTTGACTCTGGGCATCCCTTACATCCGTAAACCTGTACTGACTCAGTGGCAAGAGCTGTGATGTGTCCACACCGTGTCCTCTGCACTGTCCAACTACTGTGTACTTGGTGCATGTGTCAACACTGGGGTGTTGCAATCCAACAGACACCAGACAGATGGGTGCAAGGCCATGTGGGATGTGAGTGCCATGCTTGGCATCAGACTGACAATTGACTTCTCCTGTTCAATTAGGGCACTTTTAGCAATGTACAACTAATGATGCCAGGGCTTGCTCTGTAATGTGCTGTGCTCACAGTGGTGTGTGCGTTTGGTGCAGGTGACTGATGTCTGTCTGTTTCCCCATTGTTTGCAGATACATCCACGGCCACGGAAGGGGACAGCTCCACGGACCAGGAGGAGCCGGAGAGCCAGACTGGGTCAGCAGCCGAGGAGTGGTCGGAGGGACCCAGTGGCACGGAGGGCGAGGGAGCCACACCGAGGAGTCCTCAGCAGCATCCACCTCAGCTGAGGACCAGAGCAACTCGGAGGATGACTCCCTTGTGGAGGCGGGTGTCAGCAGCCACCACACCCCAGCTAGTGTTGCTGTCCCCGCCACCACCAGCACCACCACCGCCCTCCCATCGGCTCCCATTCCCCAGGTCCGTGGAGGCTCCCATGTCCGGGAGCGTGTCTCCTTTGGGCCAGGCACCGCACCCCTGCCCCTGTGTCCCCTGCTGCCCTGAGTGAGGAGTCTGTGTACCTCCTTCGCCAGCTCCATGTAGGGCAGACAGCCATGCTGAGTGTCCTCCATGCGCACACCGCGCTGTTGACTCAGCTGGTGTCGTTCATGGAGGGCATCTCATCGGGCATGTCTGACCTACAGAGGGGCAATAGGTCCATGGACTCCTCCCTGACGGCAGCAGTGTCCCTCCTCAAACGGTCCCTCACCCCTCCTGCCTCTGCTCCATCCACACTCCCCAGCACCTTACCCATCCCAGGCACACACACACTGGCACAGGCACACACCAGCACACACACATCCAGCACACTGACACACACGCCAATGACAAAACGCACACGCACGCACATTCAGGGGACTGAAGCCAGACTCACAGGGGATGGGGCCCTGGAACACACACACGCATCCACATGCACTGCGCAGTCCTCAGTTCCCTCTCCCTCCAAAGCACCCTCCCTTGCCTCACCTGCAACCCCAAAGTCACAGCAGCTCTTCCTCTGTGACCTCGGCCTCTTCCCCACCGATGAAGCTGCTCCAGCATCCCGGGGAAGAGGAAGCCCACCCACACGGAGCAGAGTGCCCCTCGCCCCCGGACACCCTCCCCCAGGCGCAGACGGACTGAGGCCCCCACCCGCAAGTCCCCCCGGAGTGCTAAGAGCAAGACCCCGCCACCACCCTGCAGCTCAGGCACAAGGTCTCCGTCCTCCATCCCTCAGGCCCCCACTGCACAGGTGCCCCCACCACACCCTGCCCCAGGTTCCCCCACCCACAGATATACCATCCCCAAGATGCTCCGGCCTTCTCCCCCTGCCACTTGCTCTCCCAGCACCACACCCCCCGCTGCGCTTGTCTGTGCCACTGATGTGGTGAGGGTGTCCCCCCTCTGTCCAACCCACCTTGCCTGTTCCCCATTCTCCTCCCCTGGAGGTAGGCACTGCAGTGGAGTCCACTACCGCCCTGTCTGACTTGGGCACTGCAGTGGCGGACCTGTCCACCCCATCTGCAGGGTCCACTGCAGTTGTGCCGGCACCCACGACATCTGTGTCATGCCCCCAGTTGTGCCGGCACACACCATGTCAGACACCTCCACTGCAGTTGTCAGTGGCTCTCCTGCACCCACCACCCCTTCCCTGACTCCCCCTGGTGAGCCCTGATCCTGTCCCTGCGGTGCCTGGCCTGCCCCCCGGTTGCCCCTCCTAGTGGATTGTCCCTGGTATTGTGCAGGCATGCGTAGGGTGACATCTGCCAGTGTCACCCTGTTTGAACTTTGACAATGGACTGGCCATTGGCCTTTGCTCTTTTTTCAGGACTTCGTTTGGCCTCAACACATATGCTGAATAAAGCAACTTTCTTTTCTCTAGTGCTCATGCTTCAGATGTACATGTTGTTGGTGCAGCTAACCATGCCCTTGCTGCAGTGATGGTGATATCTGGTCTCATGATTATGAAGTGTTACTGTGCAGGAACCCATGTGGTCCAGGGGGAATGTGTCCTATCATGTGGTGTATCCATGTCATCAATAGCAGCATCTGAGGGTGTCATGTGTTCAGTATTTGGCAATGGGTTTCCTACTTACATTGGCAATTTCATATCTGTGGCTTCCACCCCTGCACATCTGTTGTGCCTGCCATCGTTGCATTTGTCTACTTCCCTGACCGTGTTGCCATCTCCAGTGGACATGCAGGTTTGGGCATCAATGGGGAGGGACTCATCCGTGTAGTCAGTGCAACATTGCTATACAAGTGTGTTGGATCTGTGCTGATGATTCCGTTGGCACATCCATGACCAGGCTGATGTGATGGGAGCCCTCATTTGGTGCTAATTGTTGATTGTGTGACCAAGTGCTCAGCTGACATGATGGGGCCCTACTGAGGCAACATATGGCACAGCTTTCCTCACACAGGAGTGGAGTCCCCTCATGGCAGTGTGTACACGTGTGACATTGCCTGCGCCCAAGGTGTGTGTTGTATGTGCATGTCTGTGTGTTCACTTCCATTCATCTGCGCATGCTGTGATCCCTAGTGTTGTACCTGTTTGTGATGCTTGCTGACTTGAGCTATGTTCCCCCAAAGTCTTCTCCCTGTGTTCTCTGTGATGTGGGTGCATGGCACATTACTGGTCATCAGGGTGTCACCCATAGGTGTGTTTGCTGTCAGGGCAGAGTTTGTGTGCTGACGCAGATGGGTCACAGTCAGGTTTCCCTTTGGCACTTGTTGTTTGCCCCTGTCATGTGATTTCCAGTTTGTGTTATCTTTCAGTGATTGTGACACGTTGTGTGTGTGACTGCTGGCACTCCTTAGGGTCCGGGCTGCAATGTTGGTTGTTGTCTATGTGTGTTCTTTGTGGGTGACCTTGGCTTCTTCATTGGTGTGTGACTGTGGCTGGGATCCCATTGGTCGGTGTGGTATTGCCGTCATGTCCATGTACAGAGTAGTGTGCAGTGTGTCAGACATTCAGGAGTCTTGTTGAGTGTCCATGTGTGATGTGTTTCTACACCTTGGTTCCCACCCACCACCCTGGAATAGTCATGGGTGCATGTGCAATGTCACCAGTGCATGTGTACTTCACTGCTGCACATTGTTGGAGGTCGAGGGGTGTGGTGTTGAGTGTGTGCAGATGAGAGTTGTTGCCCGGCTAGTCCCCTGCCTCCATGTTGGCCTTGGCTTACTGGCCATGCTGATTGATTTGTGCTTGTGTAGGTGTGATGGTAGTTAGTTGCTCAGGACACCTGACTGTGGTTCACAGTGTGAACGACATTTAGCTTTGTCATCACAGTGGTATTTTTCTTCAGCCCAGGGTCACCACATTGTGGGGGCCCTGGGGGTGGTGCTGTGGTGTGTCTGTGACTTGCTGTGTCAGTTGTTGTTCCTACGTGCCTGTGTGACATGTGTGTTTTGTGCTCCCTCTCACCTGTCAATGCCTGCTTGCCCACATAGGGGATTTGGATCCATGAGTTAGCTTAGTGTGGCAGTGTATGCACATCTGTATGATTGGTATTCAGCTCTCCTCATGTGTTGTGTTGTTGCCTGGGGACACTGGCACCCCCACCCCTCACCTGCTGTGTATGATGACAGTGTTGGTCTGCCTGTTTGTGTTTGTGCATCTGCACCACTGCATTGGCATATCTTGGGTGTGCCATTGGCTGTATGTTGTTTGGTGTGTTTCCCCTGCTGTCCCTGGGACTCCTAGGTCATCGGTCAGCACAGTGATCATGGTTTGTGTGTCCCATTGCTGCCATGGTATGGTATCTGTTCACCTCACATCTGCTGTCTCCACAGGGTATCTGCATTTGTGTGCCCATTGGTGCAAATATGTGGTTCTGCATTCTGATGGTCACTTCTGTCATTGTGTCATTGATGACTGTTGACGGTCTCAGCCCCCATGGGTGTTGTTTGTCTGCACATGGCCAAAGGAATGTTTCATTTGCACTGCAGTATTTGGCTCCCCCAATTTATGTTGCAATGGGACACATACACTACTTTGCCACAGATGAGTTTTTGGTTCTGTGACCAGGAATGATCCATGCAGTTTGGCAGTTGCAGCTCTTTCTTTGTTAACAATTACCTTTTGGTCACTGTGATGATGAGGGTGTAGACCCCATTGCCACAATGGTCAAAATGTGCTTCAGCTATGGACCCCACACTTACCTTTTGGTCACTGTGATGATGGGGGTTTAGACCCCATTGCCACAATGGTCAAAATGTGCTTCAGCTATGGACCCCACACTTGCCTTTTGGTCACTGTGATGATGGGGGTTTAGACCCCATTGCCACAATGGTCAAAATGTGCTTCAGCTATGGACCCCACACTTGCCTTTTGGTCACTGTGATGATGGGGGTTTAGACCCCATTGCCACAATGGTCAAAATGTGCTTCAGCTATGGACCCCACACTTGCCTTTTGGTCACTGTGATGATGGGGGTTTAGGCCCCATTGCCACAATGGTCATGGGCTGCTTGCATTGTGGGTGCCACACACATATATGTGTGGCACATGTGCTAGGGGGTCACATTGTATGTTCAATGTCATGTTCGGTGTTGTAGGCATTTGACACAGCCTGCTCACACGCTTGTCATGGTGGTGGGGGGATGTCTTAATCTTGCATTCCCTAGGTTGTGGTGTGCTTGTTGTGTCATGCATTGTCCATCCTATGAGTGGGGGTGGTAGTAGTGGTAGGCATCCAGCCCCCTGGCTAAGGGTGGTAGTAGTGGTAGGCATCCTGCCCCCTGGCTAAGGGTGGTAGTAGTGGTGGGCATCCTGCCCCCCTGGGTGAGGGTGGTAGTAGTGGTGGGCATCCTGCCCCCTGGCTAAGGGTGGTAGTAGTGGTGGGCATCCTGCCCCCTGGGTGAGGGTGGTAGTAGTGGTGGGCATCCTGCCCCCCTGGGTGAGGGTGGTAGTAGTGGTGGGCATCCTGCCCCCTGGCTAAGGGTGGTAGTAGTGGTGGGCATCCTGCCCCCCTGGGTGAGGGTGGTAGTAGTGGTGGGCATCCTGCCCCCCTGGGTGAGGGTGGTAGTAGTGGTAGGCATCCTGCCCCCTGGCTAAGGGTGGTAGTAGTGGTAGGCATCCAGCCCCCTGGCTAAGGGTGGTAGTAGTGGTGGGCATCCTGCCCCCCTGGGTGAGGGTGGTAGTAGTGGTGGGCATCCTGCCCCCTGGCTAAGGGTGGTAGTGGTGGTGGGCATTTGGCACCCCCTGGCTAAGGGTGGTTGTGGTGGTTGGCATCCAGCCCCCTGGGTTGGGGTGGTGGCGCGCATTCAGGCCCCTGTGTGCATATGTGGCATTGGTGATGGGCATCCCGCCCCTATGGTGCTGCTGTTGCAAGTATATTCAGATTCCCCGTGTATGTGTGTGATGTGTCGTGTACGTGTTGTATGTGTTTTGTGGTTGGTGTCTGACTTACCTTCTGCGCCGTACGCGTCCGTGCCTGTTCCGGTAGTAGATGTAGAATATTGGTATGATCGGGACGAAGGGATTCATGGTTGGTTCGTGTCGTTCGTCCTTCTCGTTGCTTCGCGTCGTCCTCGTCGCTTGGCTTCGTCCTCGTCGCTTCGCTTCGTCCTCGTCGCTTCGCGTCGTCCTCGTCTGTGCTGTGTTCGTCTCGTAGCCGTGGATCGTGTTGTGGCGCGATTCGGAGCTTATGTGCGCCTCTCCCGGATGCTTTGACGTGCCGTGCGTAGCGACGGGTTCGGCGCGTACGGAAAGCGCATCGTACTTGTCCGGCCGGACGGGGCTGCATTTTCCCTTCCGTGCGACTCGATTCGGCGTTTCCGGATTCGCCTCGGTCGGAGAACAGGACCTGGTTTGGGTGAGTACGGCTCGGCCGGAATTTTTGCTGTTGTGCGCATCGTACTTGCTCGTTCGGTGTGCTGTACGGATCGGTCGGGAAACTGGCTTTCGCATGGCTTTTTTCCCGACCGAATAGTATTGGGTGCGCCTCCGACCGAGATCGGAATCGGCCCCTAAGTGTGTTTGTCTGCTGTTTTGTGAGTACTGTGCATGAGAAGTCGTTGCCGGTACTGAGAAAGGGAACTTGGTGCATGAGAAGTTGGAATTGTTGAGATTTCTTCTGGGAGCACACTGGAAGAGATCTTAAGAGTTTTTACTTAATGAGAGTGAAATTGTGCTGGTCGAGGTTTTCACTGGAAGCAAATGAGATTTCCTAAATGAGTGGGTATCTATAATTTGTTTAGTTGAGCAGACAAAGTTGTTTTATTCTGTATTGTTTTGTGAAGTTTGTTCAAAAGGAAGAGAGAAAAGACGACAAACAAATTTTGAAGGGAGGGCCAGGACAGTGAGGAGTTTAACTGACGTCATAGAGTGCTGCGCTGGTATTGGTGGTTGGTGTAAAGCTGCGCTGGTTTTGCTGGACAGGAACGAACAGTGATTGGTTGTAGAAAACAATAATACGGAAGAGAATTTAGCGATTTCTAACAACAGATTGAGTTGAAGCAAAGGAAAGCATGACTTTTTTAAGTTGTTAAAGGCTTTAGTGCGAAAAGATGAGGCAATACCAACAAAGGAAGGAGTTCCTGTGGCTCCGGAAGGTACACTTGCTTTGCAGATGTCATTAGAGAAAGGATATCATACTTGTATTTGGTTAGAGAACTGGGTAAAATACACCGAGAAGGATGGTCCCTTAGCATTTCCACAGTATAAGACATTTAATGTTGGAATTTTAGAAAATTTGAGAAGATAGATGAATTATTTAAAACCTAACCCTAGGCCTATACAGTATGAAGCCCTGCAAGAGTGGGAGCATGAAGCACATCGGAGAGAAAAAGAGAAATGCCAGGGAAGATATAGAAATACAATGAGTCAATATGAACAGGCAAATGGGATTCCCAGAAAACGGTATGGAGACAAGATGTTGCTTTGGGAGCCCGAATATATCTAGTAATGGTAGCAGAACAAAAGGAAGGAGAGAAATGTAAGGAAAAGAGGAAACATATAGAGGAGCAAAAGGTTCAAGTACTCCCTGGAGCAGATGAGAATTTAGAAGATATAGATGATGAGTTGTTGAATGAACTTTTGCTGAACAGACCCCCACCTTATAATGAAGTGCAGAATGATTCATGGACCAATCCATTTGTAAGTTTAAGGCCAGAAGCTCCACCTGCATATTTAAATCCAGCTTATAAAAGAATATTTTTAGATGAAAATCAGACCCCTGAGAGAGCAGGATTTTCCAATATAGTCATGACAAATAACCCAGATGCATTATCAATACCTGTGGCAATTGGACCAATCGTTCCTCTTTATCAGACAGGACGAGGAATTACACAGATTTATGCAATAACAGTCCCAAGTGAAAATGTAGGGGAAATACATACTATACCTGGAACAAAATAAGTAGTGAGAGATCAGGGAACGATGTGTACACCAGTAAGAATAGAGGCTCATGAGAGTAGTGCAGAAGAGAGTACTAGAATGAATTTCACCATGGAACGGGGAATAGAAACATTAATAAATATTTCAGAGAAAACTCTTGAAACGCCAAGTAGAGGACAGCAAATGATTACCGAGAGAGTTTTGCAAATGGGTAGTCAGAAAACAGATTATCGAGTATTGCTGAAGCCAGTAGAGATTAGTAGAGAATCACAGTGATCGGAAACGAGTACTTCGATAGGACCATCCCCAGAAGAACTGGATGATTGGATTAGAGACATAGCTCCTACAGGAAATACATTGACTAATGCAAATCGAAGCATGAACATAGATCAAAGCAAATTAAAGGTAGAATTAGAAGAAATGATATTGGGAACCATTAGTCCAGAGAGACTATCAAAATACTGTGATGAAGAATTATTATTCATGTCTAAAGATAAGACTCGGAAAGCGAGAAATACTCATGAGAAATTTGCTGAGGTAGCACAGAAGTATTAGGTGGATGTAGAAAAGTCCAGGCTCTACAGAAAACATATCGATTGGATTTTAGTAATAAAGATTTGGAAAGTCTAAATTCCTCTGGAAAAAGATTTCAAATTAAAGAATGAATAACAATCCTGAAGCGATGGGGAGAGATAGAAAGATGGGAAGGCAGATGGGCTAAAAAGAAGGAAGGTACCACAGTGGTACAGCCTCTATATCCGATGAGGGAAAAAGAAAAGAATGAGGCAGATGCGTTGGCTTTTCCTATGAGAGAAGTTCCCGGAGGAGGGTATGTACATGTTCCCTGGAGTAGACAAGACATATTGTCCTTCACAAATGATTTTCTTAGGTTAAGGGAAAAATCAGTCGAATGGTATAAGTAAGTGGAAAGATTTGTGTAGGTTTCAAAAGTTTTGTTGAAGGATTTGGATGCTTCATTTGATATTGTGGTTCCTACGGATCTGTGGGTGGAATGTAAGATTGCGGTCGATTGGCCAGAAACAGAATAGGCTAGAGATACAAAAACAGGTGCACCGTCAGCAGAAGTGATGAAAAAATACAATCAGTTCATTACATATTTGAAAGGAAAGATTTTGCCGAAAGAATCAGATTGGGTGAAAATAGATGGGACTACCCAGGAATTGAAAAAAACAGTACAAGCTTATTATGAGAGGCAGGCATTCAAACAGGATAGTGGAATTGAAAATGTGTCGGAGAAAGATATGGGACATTATGTATATCGATTTGTTTATGGGTTGAGGCCAGAAATTATTGGTATGATTCAACAGCATTTGATTTGCTGGCATAGCAAATCAATAGATGAGATACTGCGTTATGCAAAGTATTGTGGAGATGACATAATGATGCGACATAAAAAGTTAAAAGAGAAGTTGATATTGACACAGATGACGGCAGCCAAGAAAGGATATGTGGGTTTCGATTCAGATTTTACAGGTATGATACAGGGAAATAGTCAGACTACTACAGGAATGAAGGGAGTGATGGTAAATCCTTTGCCAAATTTGATGCCACAAGGAAGGGGACGTGGATCAAATATAGAGTCGTTGAAAAGACTTTTCCTTGTCACAGTTGCTGCAAGTTCGGGCATTGGAAGCGCAATTGTAAGTTAAATCTGGCTAATCAGGTGAATGGACAAGCAATTGTGACCAGTGGGGATGGACTGACTCAATCCTAAATGACTAGTGATATGTTAAATCAGTCAACGTTAAATGTAGGGGGTAAGAATCAGAATATGCCTTAAGCTCCTATGCAAAATTTGAATGGACAAGTACAGAAATACAATGTGAATATGGGTTTTCATACCAATGATCAAGTAAATCCAAATGTACAAGTGGCTTAACAATATTTATTACAGATGGATGACAATGACTCAGATACTTCCCAATGACAGTGCCTGAGAGGGGAGGAGGAATGCATGCTTGGCGCACACCTAGAGGTAGATCAGAATGGTCCCTATGTGGATGGCAAGGTAAATGGAACACCTATTTTATTGCTTCTAGATACTGGTGCTACCCGATCCACTTTGAGAACTGTGGAAATTCCCAACCTACCCCTCTCGGGAGAAACGATCCAAGTAGTAGGAGTATCGAATCAATGACAGAACCGATGCAAGTACAGATTGGAACATTTGAGGATATGCATAAGTTTGTGTTGTGTGACACTAGTCCAGTAAATCTGTTGGGATGAGATTTATTGTGCAAAATGAATTGTTCCATTTATTGTACACCTGAAGGAATAGAATTTCATACCAAAGAAGAAGATGTAGTGTTTAAAATGGATAGACAGAAGGCAGAGCTGAAGAGTTTGTATCCCTTACTTACAGAAAATTATTTTCCTCCTGTATTAGAAGAGATGGTCCTGCCTGAAGTGTGGGATTTTTCAGGAAAAGATATTGGACTAATGAGACGAGTAGCCCCAATTCGAATCACAGTAAAACCAAATGCAGAATATCCAAGAACTCCAGCATATAATCTTAGTCCTGAAACTATCGCTGGAATAACCCAGTTGATCGAGACTTTGATTGAACAAGGAATTTTGAGAGAGATTTTGGGCAGTCCATGTAATTCACCTATCATGGGCATACCAAAACCGAATGGAAAATATAGAATAGTTCAGTATTTGTAGAAAATTAATCAGATTGTGATAACTTGTTGCCCAATTGTACCAAATACTGCTGTAATTCTATATCAGATTCCATATTAAGCTGAATGGTTTTCGGTGATTGACTTGTGTCAAGCGTTTTTCTCCATTCACTTGCATCCGGATAGTCAATATTTATTTGTGTTCTGGTTCGGAAACCGTGTTTTGGCATGGTGCAGAGTTCCACAAGGGTATACGGAAAGCCCCTCAATTTTCAACCAAATTCACTGGAAATGCCGAATCACTCTGTGCTAGTGCAGTACATTGATGATTAGTTAGTAGCATCTGGAACTAAAGAAGCATGCGTTACAGATACTGTGGCCTTGCTGAATCATTTGGCAGTGAGTGGGCATAAGTTGTCACCAGAAAAACTGCAGTTTTACAAGCGAGAAGTTCTCTATTTGGGACATCACATTGAAAAAGGAGTCAGGAAACTGTCACAAGATCAAATCACTGCTATATTGCAGATGAATCCACCAGGTACACAGAAGGAAGTTCGAATGTTCTTGGGAATGGTTGGTTACTGCAGGCAGTGGATATTGAACTTTTTCTTGATAGCCAAGCCACTTCAGAGATTGACACATGATGATGTGTCAGATCCTGTTCCATGGGATGAGGAATGCATGCGCTCTTTCCTTGAACTGCGAGACAGTTTGTATCGAGCACCAGCATTGGGAATGCTGGACATTAATAAGAGTTTTACTCTGTTTTGCAGTGAGCGCAAAGGTTGTGCACTATCAGTTCTAATGCAAATGCATGGAACTGCACGCAGACCTGTTGCATATTTTTCAGTTACATTAGATCCTGTGGCTGCTGCTTTACCTGGATGTTTGAAAGCTGTTGCTGCAACATGCATGAGTTTGGAACAGTGTGAGAACATTGTGATGGGATATTCATTGAAAGTCTATGTACCACATTCAGTTGAGCTTTTGTTAACATGAACTCGAACACAGCACCTTACGAGTAGTCGGTTAAAAAAATATTATGCAGGTGATTTTGAGTGCAGAGAATGTGACTGTGACGAGATGTGCGAGTTTGATCCAGCTACCTTGATGCTGTTACTTGGATATGAAGTTGTGATAGAAGAAGCTGATCATGATTGCCTTGACGTGACTGAGATGTGTACCAAACCGCGTCCTGACATATAAGATACACCGTTGCCAGAGTCGGACCATGTGCTGTTTGTGGATGGATCATGCTTGAGAGATTCGGGAGGTACCTTGCGAGCTGCATATGCGATTTGTACTGTGGTGGGAGTGGTGGAAGCATCATGGTTGAAAGGAGTGTATTCAGGACAAGTGGCTGAATTGATTGCGCTTATCAGGGTTTGCAGCATTACAGAACAAATGAGAGTAACCATATTCACTGATAGTCAATATGGTTTCGGGGTGGTGCATGACTTTGGGCAGTTGGGGTCTCAACGTGGGTTTATGACCTCTTCGGGTTCACCTATCAGAAACAGAAAATGTGTAAAAAACCTACTGATGACACTACAACTGCCGGCCCAGATTGCAGTGGTAAAGTGTTCCGCTCACCAAACTGGACATGATTATGTCACCGTTGGCAATAGATATGCAGATGAGACTGTGTGTTATTGCGCCCTAAATTCTTATGCATTTAATGGGGAATCTTTGAAGGAACACTCTGATGATATGAAATGGAGATTGATATTTTCAGTTGTTGAGACTTTGGAAGAAATCAGAGAACTACAAGATTCAGTACCACAGGCAGAAAGAGAAGGGTGGATTAAAACAGGGTGTAACCGCAGACAGGAAGATGAGGTTTGGGTTTACACTGATGGGAGACCTGTGTTGCCAGATAGCCTACTGTCACCGATGGCAAGAATTTGCCATGAACCTGCACATGTAGGTAGAGATGCTATGCTACGTCTCTTTCGTCAAACTTGACACAATCCAAAATTTAGAGCCATTGCAGAGAGTCTGTGTAAAAGATGTGTAATCTGTCAACAACAAAATGCAGGAAGGAAAACAGTGGTCAGTACGAGTCACATTGGAAAATCAGGAGGTCCCTTTACCCGCATGCAGCTGGACTTCATATAGATGCCCTATTGTAATGGATTGAAATATGTCCTTGTGTTTGTGTGTTTGTTTTCTCGTTGGGTTGAGGCTTACCCCACCAGGCGTAATGACATCTTAACTGTAGCTAAATTGCTTCTTGGAGAATTGATACCTAGGTTTGGTTTTCCAGTCTTGTTGGAATTGGATAGAGGAACACTCTTCAATAATGAAGTAATACGAATGCTTTGTGTTGCATTACAAATTGAGCAAAGGCTACATTGCGCATGCCGACCGGAGGCTTCCGGTGTGGTAGAACAGATGAATGGAATAATTAAGTCCAGACTAGCGAAGGTGTGTGCGTCCACATCCCTGAAATGGCATGATGTATTGCCTCTGGTGTTGGTGAGATTGCAAAGTATCACAGACAAAAGAACTGGACTGTCCCCTCATGAAATACTTATAAGGAGGGCTATGAGGCAGCCTACAGTCCCAGCAAATCAGCTTGTGAATATTTCTGATGACTTGGTACTCGATTATTGTAAAGGATTGGCTGATGTGGTGCTTTCTGTGTCTCACCAGGTTGGAGAAGTCGCAACTACAATTCAACAGGAGCAGTGCCACAATTTGTGCCCAGGTCACTGGGTACTCATAAAGAAGCACGTGCGAAAATCCTGTTTGGAACCTCGTTGGTGTGGGCCTTATCAAGTGATTCTTGTAACCACAACTGCTGTCAAATGTGGTGGTCTACCTAATTGGGAACATGCATCCCACACTCGTCGAGTCCCATGTCCTCTTGAAAGTGTAGGGTCTGTGGTGGACGAACCAGTGGTAACAGAGAAATGTCCTGATCTAACTGAGCACAGAGTAGAGAGGGCGCCATCTACTGGGTCTCGAGACACTGTTGTAAATGAGAGTCAAAGAGTGTATCCCAGTTGGTACTGAGGGACAAAGTGAAGGGGAGCCAACTAAGAAAAATGTCAACTCAAATTATGTGAACAGTGTACCAGAAAAACGATTGCGAAAAGGAGACAGTTGACCCATAAACTCTTAATGATTAAGACACATACTGACTGCAGGAAGAATACCTTCCACTGTGATTGAAGTCTCCAGTTAGTCTGAACAAAGTGACACAGACGGAGACGAGCCTACAGTCCGAAGAACAAAAAGAGCACGGACACCAAGTCAGAGATACACAGCTCCAGAATGGACATATTTAGCTGCTGCAAATGACTGGGATAAGGAGTTCTTTGCGCTTTTCTCTAAAAACTGCGACTCATACAAACCGCCATGTTAGAACTGTTGTGAACAAAGGAGAAACAAAGAACAAAAAGGCCAGAGAAGAAACAAAGAATAAGGGTGTGACTGGACTTGTACACAAGCCACAGCACAAAGCCTATTGCTATATATTAAGTATGTATATATATTTTAAAAAATGAGTGCTTCTAAATTTGAGACGGAAAACCAAAATCTAGTTTCATTAAAACGTAAGCGTATATGTGCTTGCTTCGTAATTGCTTTTTTCTTAATTCTTGTCCTGTTGTTGATAAAATTAAATGTACCTCATCACCTTTATTTAAGCAAAAATACTAATTTGCATGTGTCTGCATCTACTGAAATGACTAAACTGAAAGAAAGAGTAGAAATAGCTAAGGAGCTAACAAATGATGATTTACATCATGATCGTTCAATTAATGATGTTTACTAAATTGCTCTATGAGTATGTAAAATACCATGGACGCAAGAGATTGTTATGTTTGCATGCAATTACCAACTTCTGTGTCTGAGGGGTTGACAAACCATCACCTGCCTTTAATATATGGTATTACTTGTAGTGTACTAACAAGTTTGTTTTATACTAAAGGAGAATTTCAATATTACTACTATAACTATGATTTGATTTTCTCAGAAGTTCCGGTAAAGAAAAACTTAAATATAGTGCCTGATGCACGAGATGCTGAGATAATGGGGGAATTCTTTAATCTTGTATCACCTATAGATACTGTATATGGTATCGACACAATCTGACCTGTGCTTTACATAGTGTAAAAAAAGAATTTATTAATTCAGTAGAAGATCTTAGAGAAGAAATAAAAAAGAAATCTGAAAAACAAATGAAAACAAAGATTGGAAGGGATATGTAAGCAATATTACTAACCTAGCAAAAGATCTAACAGATTTGAAATCAGATGGTGCTTGGGAGAAAATTGGGACAGGATTTTCTTCTGTGGGAAATTGGTTTGCAGCACTGGGAAACAGTTTAGTGGGAAAAATACTAACTCCCTTAAAAACGATTGCTATTGGCTTACTAATAATAGCACTAATATATCAATATTGTAGAAATTACAGAAACTCTAAAGAAACTAGAGGGCGGAAAAGAAATAGACCAGAAAGAGAATTAGAAGACAAAAGGAGCTATTTTTATGATGAAATGAAAAACTTGGAACAAATGAGACTGAAACAAATGAGACAACTGCATTCTGATGTAACATCAGATAAGATAAGAGATAAGCTGAGATTGTGTGATGGCTTTATTCGCCATCAAAGGGGGAATTGATGGAACGTAAAAGTTTAATGACGGTTGCCTCTATCAATTCTCACCATTATCTGAAATTTCGACAAACAATCTTGATAAAAAATTTGCAAAATGGTTGAAAATGAAAAACATGAGAATCGACCCCTGCATTGTAAAAGCATGCAGAAGTGTTCAGAAACATGATAATGGGAAAGACGTAAATAAAAAGAGAGAAAAACTGTTATTTGTTTATGCAATGTAAACACTCATTTAAGGAATCAAACGTGGTTAACTTAAAAAATGTGCTGTTGATTAGCTAACGTGACAAATGAAAAGAATGCTTACATAATGAAACACTTGAAAACGATTACAAGGTTTAGTTTAAAAGATGCTTGACAGTACAAGATTTGCAGTTTTACTTTAGTAATATGCGAACATAAACGTGAATAACAAAGTGACGCATAGTAATCTGTTTAAAAACGTGTGAAATGTTTTATTAGTAGTACCTAATATTGACATGTAACTTTTGGAGAAAAGAATAATGAGTGAATTTACTAAGAAAACGGAATTATTCATATTAATGGGCATTTTAAATTGATCATAACGTGGTAAAGATTTAACACGTTTTCATGTAGGCCTCAAATGCTTCTTTTTCCTCATTTCAAAAAGCAGAATCTAGCTGAAGTAGTCATTTCAGACGCTAGGAGAACTTTTCCAAGAGTTTCTTTTCCTGCTTATGAACAATAGGTCCTTTTCTGATTCAGCAACACTTTTGACAGAAATGTATCAATGCAATTGCAAACCCAGAGAGAGCATCTGGGAACGGACAGACAGTGAACAAATGAATTTTCTTACTTCCGAGGAGAGGATGCAAATTATAAAGTTGTTGAAATTGATGATTTGGCAAAAGGATTACTTAATGCTTCCAGATTTCTCAGTGAGGTATTGATCACACCATGAGCAGCCAACTGTGGACAACCAATGGATACCAAAATGTACGATGGAACTGATACATTGTGGACGTAAACTGAGAACTTTTTGAAGTATAACTGCCCCCATGGAGGAGGAGCCTGGGCTGGTTATCATTTTCAACTTCCCTGCCTGGCATGCTGTCGGACTGAACTTTGCCGAACCCATTTGAATGGAACTTTCTGAACTGACTCAACCTATACCTTACCAGCTGGAATAGTGTGCAGGTATAACTCTTTGGCTGGAGAGTTTATGGACTCATTCCTGTGACTCCTTACGCTTCAATTCAGCATATTTTAGTTTGTATAACCTAAATGCTGAATTTAACTTTCCCTATGTTCTCTCTCTTTCCCTTAGGTAATCAGCAATTGTCTATTTTATCGAATCTGTATGACATTGTGTGACTAACTGTACTAAATGATTTCTACAAACAAAGCTTAAATGATATTTGTGTTTCTTGACCATGTCTGCTGAAAAGTTGTTTGTTGTCAGCATGAATTTGGCATCTTCTTAGTCCAGATCCTCATAAGGATTTGCCACATGTTCTCTTTATATCCGAGTCCCTGTTAACTCACATATAAGATTCATCGGAGGATCTAGGATAGTCAATTTGGTTTATATTTGGGCCCAGAGCGGAAATAGTAAGTTTAATGAAATTAGTTTTCGCCTAGCTTCACCCTGCAACACAGGACATTAATTGAAAAATAAGCATGGCAAAGTCATAGGTTTGACATAAGATGTGCTGATGACTTTGCCAGTGCTTCTTTGTGCACTGGAGAGTGAGTGCAGACTAACACATCTTAAAACAAGTACTGGCAAAGCAAAAAGGTGTGGTCTTAGAAAGCTGGCACAATTGTTATTTTATAATTTGTTACTGCAAATATAAAACACAAAAAGAAAAAGAAAAAAATCTGCTACCTAAACATGTCTGTCATATTCTTGCACTAAAAATTTTACATTTAAAAACAATCGGTGATGTGGCCGCTTTACTAGTGATCTTTTTTAATTAACAATCCATTCAAGCGTTCTACTCATTTTACTAATATTATTTGTGAAGGAGACATTCGCAAATAAAAGTCATAACCAAGCACTGAAATTGCAGGAAGTTTCAATGTTGCAATGCCCATACACACTTTCAACAAGCATTTGCAATGCAATAGGTCTCGCAGTTACGAGAGTTTAAGCTATTGGCATTGTAAATAACAATGCCTTTTATTTATGTTTTTAAAAAGAAAACAAAAATAAAAGGCATTGTTATTTGCAATGTCAATAGCTCAAACTCGCGTCAATGCGAGACCTATTGCATTGCAAATGCTTGTTAATACTTCTTGTAGTTTTTCTCATGTGTGCGTCCCACTTTTGGTCCCTCAGACCAGCTGGGGGTCTCATCTAGGAATGTTCGGTGTCCTTCTGAATAGTACTGACAGAAACCACAAAGTGTTTCACATCATTGGCTAGAAAGGTTACAGCTCCTGTTCCACTCAAGGAAGGACTGTCCGTAAATCAGCCCCCAAAATTGATTTTGTTCTCGCCTTGAGTGATCCAAGCTGTCTCAAGAGAACCCTTGTGTAGGCAAACAGCTGTGCATCCGTGCGACATCCGCACCCAGATGGAGTGACGGGCATGCATAAGACTTTTCTTCAGTGCACATGAACGAACAGCGCTAAATTAAAAAAAAAATGTCACAACATTTCATGGGTTCATCTTCAGAACAACCTGTAAAACCTTTGGCTGTAAAATATTGCTGTACACTTTCTGCTGGGGTGTTCGGACTTACACTGTGCCCGGGAACTAGCTGCAAACACTTTCTCGAGCTTGAACACCCAGTCCGGGGGCAGTTGTCCAGCCTGCTGACTCCCCATCACACAACAGGCACTCAAATAACAAGTTCAATTCTCAGCAGCAAGCACCAGAGCTATCGGACCAGATCAAGTGGGGCCCCCGAAACAGCAAAAATAATTAAATAAATAAACAAGCGTGGCCGAGTAAAAGAGAATAATGTTCAGTCTACCCCCTCCCCCTCCGGACGCTGCTTCACAGTGTACTCCGGCCTCCCGTTCAGCACAAGGCCCCATCTGCCCCCTCTCTTGCCTGGGTCTGCTTCCCACAGACGCAGTAGGCCGCGCTGCATCACTGACCTCGCGTAGTTCTCGCGTGGGCGCGAGCGCGTCCTACCTGGTCAGTGATGCCGAGGATACCCATTTCCCGGGGTGAGTCAGCATGAGGCGCGCGGCATGGGGGGCAGCAAGCCCGGGGGAGGGAGGGACACAGGCCAGCTCCGAGGTCCGCGGGAATTGCGGGTGCTGTGGGGGGAGGAATGGGAGCGCCCCCAACAGAAGGGGCCTGATGGATGCAGGGAGGGAGCGAGCAAGAGGGAAAGCGAAAGCGTACGCATGCACATCTGCTGTCCACGCATGCACATTCTGATGGAGACAGGGAGGGAGCGAGCAAGAGGGAAAGCGAAAGCGTACGCGTGCACATCTGCTGTCCACGCGTGCACATCCTGATGGAAACAGGGAGGGAGCGAAGCGAAAGCGCACCATGTGCGCATTGTGCTAACGCTGCAAGCCGTACGCGTGCACATCTGCTGTCCATGCTGTCCACGCGTGCACATCTCCTGTCCCCCTTCCGCCGACAAACCGACGACAATATATCTCGCCAAGGCGAGCAGCGCATGCGCTGCGTCGCTAGGCGAGACCTAAAAAGGAGACATAAAAAGCAACTTTCAAAAGGAAATGAAAAATAAATCACCACCCAAAAGGGCACTCAAAATGCACACAAAGTAAATAGTGGTTATTTAAAGATAAAAAATAAATTAAAAAATGTATTTCAAATCATCTTTATCATGAAGAGAAAGAAACTATTTTTAGGTGGATGAGCACAATGTGCATAGGCTTTGTGTAGTCACTCAGAGTGAAGGAAGGCAAAGGGTAAAGTGAGCTGACCCATAGCCCTATCCTTTGTGCTGTGGTGGGAGGAAGCAAACTGTGAATGACAACTTAACAGCCAATAGATGAAGCCTGCGGAGAGAAATTCCCTCTACGTATGTATAATATGTATAGTTTTTTGGGGAGAAGCAATAAACTGGTGAGACAGCTAAGGTGGTTCAAAGGCCAGACCTAATAAATGTGACAGAAGAAAAGATTGCTTTGTTTTCCGTAGCATTCTTTTTCCACATGCTTTTGCCAGTGCTTGGTCTCTGCTGACTGTAAAATAGTCATTCATGCATTACACTGCAGGCAGAAGGACACACCCAAACAGTTAAAAGAAAAACGAGAAGGCTGAAATTATCATGTGGGATGACACAAGATGTAATTGACAATTTCTCAAGATCGCCTAAAGCCCCTAAAGGTAATTGTAGAGTGTAATATGTTTGCTATGAATGGTGCAACACCATACAACTCAAACCTAAAAAAAAGACATGACTACTAATCCCCTCTTGTCTTCATAGCTGTCAGCTAGCACTGTGTTATGAGGTTCATCTTTAGCCAGTTCTATGTTTTCAACCAACAGAACTAAACAACCTGGAACATGTACATTGATTTTCCCATAATGACCATGAGACTAAAAGTCACAGAATGCTTAGCACAGGTGACTGAAAAGCAAGACCAGTTGAAAGTCCCCTTTATGACTTTGGGCCAGTAATAAGCTAGGTAGTTCTAAGATAGTGCTTTTTGTTAGGAAACTCAATCCTACATGAGAAGTATAAAAGGTTCTGTTTTTGTTAGGAATACTGCCATGCTTTTTTAAATATGGTGTGTTACTCCAAAGACATTAAAACTTTGACTGATAAACACAATCTCTCTTTCAAATATAATGGACATGTACTATACCGCAAGCTTTCTTGTTCCAAGCTAAAACAGCATTTCTTTTCCTCCCAAAGGTGAAAAGGTATAATGTGACACATGTGCCACAGAGCATTCTACATTAAAACATCCTAGTCATACATCTGAACAGCTTGGACATCCAAAGAGATGCGGAACATCTCAATAAAGTGATCACATCACTGTGCATAACGCATGTATGTTTTTTACAGTGGCAAACAACTTCATGGCTATTTGTATCTATCTTTATATCAACCTAATGTAGTATCTGTACATACCTGTCTAAAGCAAAATAAGTCATCCAATGTCTTCTGTGTTTTTGTAACTATTCATTAAATATTAAATACATTTTCGAAGACCTAGTGACTTAGTGAATTAAGATATAAGCTAATGCAGAGAATTCTATTTTTTTCCAGTCTCAAGACAGTATCCAGATCAAATCTATTTGCAAACTCCAGGTTGGAACAGTCAGTGGTTTCATAACTACTGCCGTGTGAGAAAGTTTGGTGGAGAGGGTGTTGTAAAGGTTATTATTTTCGTTTGCATATTGGTCACAAAAACTATGAAAAATACACGAAGATTATAATGTTTTACTTGAGTTTGTCTCTTGCGTGAAAACCATGACTTGCTCAATGTGTTATTGTAGCATGCTGCCCATTTTTAGGTCAAGCCTAGACAGCACATACACTGTCAGTTGCAAGACAAATTGAGGGCTTAGCAAGGAGATACAGGGGGCTTGGAGTCTGCTCATTGCTTACTATAGGTTGACTTTCCTAGCACACTCATTTGCCTACTTCTTATTCATGTTGCAGCATTGAATCCCGTGTTTGTCCCTCCCATGAAGCATAGTCTCTTTGCCATTTCTTTTGATTGTCTAGCTTCCATGCTTCCACTGCTTGCTGTTCAAGCACTAATTTGTTTCTTTTGGGTTAAGTGCTTCATGACAGTGCATATGTTTTCTAGTACTTCTCGCCCCCTGCACTCCATGTTGCTGTCTGTTGCCTGTTTGTTTCTCCCCACATCCCCCCCATGTTACACTCGCTCTTGTGTACTTTCCCCTGTGTGTGTGCTTCTCCCTCAACTGTTCCACGTTGCTCTCTTGCCCGCTGCTTTTTCTCCCTCATGTTGCTACCACCACCCTCTGTGCTGCTTCGCCTCCACTCCAACCCTCCATGTTGCTTTTCCCCAGCCCAGCATTCCATGTTGTACCCCCAAATAGCTTTCATCATTTTGTAGGCATGCACATGCGTATTGCGTGTTCCCAGAAAATCATGTGACTATCGCCTCATAACACTTTTCTTTTACTTTGTTTTCTTTAGCCATGGTGCACAACATTTTGGATTCTGTACATCAAAGCTAAAAAGCATTGACAAGCCAAAAGGGCTCAAAGTTGAATCCTATTGGCATTTCCAATGCTTGTTAACATTTTGTAAGTGAGTGTAATTTGACATACGCCTCCTCCATGAATGTTGAGATGCTCATTAGGGAATGCGACCCATCATGCTACAGAGTTACTGTTGTGACAAGGTTTCAGAGTTTCATGAGAAAAATGCAATCTGATTTCTGCGGCAGCTAACAAAAGGCAACAACTATGCTCAACAATTGAAAGGGAAAGACACAAAATCCGCAAAGTGAATTGAGATCAATAATCATGGACTATGTGAACCTCTCTTAGGTAATAAAACTTTGAAAACTCGATAAAATACAAATATGTTTTTATTGCTGCATGGATAATTATTTTCAGCTTAACAGTTCATCAAGAGTGATCCTGCTCTGTTTAATTTTGTGGCCAACTGGAACTCAGATCTAGAGAGTGGTAATAATGGTTTTGCATTTTCATAAAAACAACTATATATATATATATACACATTACCACATTAGGACCTAGTTTCCATAGGAAAAGCATTTTTTCTTTTGCCAATATCTTTGGCGTCGTTTGACAAATCTCCGAGAAATTTTCAAAACTAATTGTTCACTCAAATCAGCTCCTGTCTTGAAAGTTTCAGGGTGATTCATCAAGCGGGGGCTGAGAAAAAGGGAGGTCCCAAAACGTATTTTCTCCATGTTAATTTCCATAGGAAATTTTAGACACGGCTACAGCCCGAACTGCTGAACGGAATTACACCAAATTTGGCAGAGAGATAGCTCTTGGTCCAGGAAGCACGCTTTTCTTTAAATGGTGTAAATCCGTTTAGTAGTTTTTGAGATATTTAAAGATTTATACATATATATATATACAAAGTCCCCTCCTCTCCGGCGAAGAAAATACTCAAGCCCAGATCCGTATCACGCTAAAGTTTATTCCATAAGCATGTATTGAGCCAAACGCCCGACGCGTTTCGGTGCAGCCGCACCTTGGTCACGGGTCGAGGGAACGTTTGCAAAACATAATTACATATAATGTGCAATAAACATAAGTGTAGGACTACATATCCCAAATGCTACAATTTGGTGTGGAAAATACGGCGGCCATTTTATAATGGTGAAAATAAAAGTATTATTCACCTAGTTATCCTCGGATACAAAACTGTAAATCATATATCCAAAAATACTAACACAGATATTGGCATAAATTCTTACTTGAAGAGTTCATCAATCAAGTATGTTCAATTATTGAACATGACACCCCAACATACAATTCCGCCCCAGTGGGCCCATACTAGAGTTAGGGTGTACCCCCCTAGTTAATCCTGTTTCCATAATTCGGATTCAACCCCAATGGGCAAATTTGAACAATAACATATTGCCATTCAATACTGTGTTGTAACTAATATCAATATCCAATGAGTTAAACAGCTTTAGTGATCCTATTTATAATAATACTGGCTTTTATGTTTTTCTCCTCCCAGCAAGCTGATATCGTCGTCTCCTACAGCAAAACATAAAATAGTGCTATTAAAAACTGTAAATGTTAAAAAACAAACATGGCAAGAGATTCATTTCATTATAGAAGTGGACAGAATTCATAGCATAATATCATCAAATCATCAGACCCCTCATCCCAAATGGACCGATAGCTCTTCATCTTTATTTAATCCCATTGGGTGCATGGTACCAAATTTAATGATCATTCTGGACTCTAAGCGTCTCAATTCCGTTACTCTATTACCTCCTCTTTCAGTTATGGGAATTCTATCCAGGGTGCAAAATTGAAGGAGACCACTATCCTTACTGTGGAACTCCTTAAAATGTCTCGCGACCGGGTAGCTTCTATCTTCATTTTTAATAGCAGGCAAGTGTTCCAAAATGCGTCGTTTAACTGGATGGATTGTGCTGCCAATGTAGATCAAAGAACAAGGACAACTGAGTGCATACACACAGTGGTCCGATTTACATGTTATGTTATGTTATGTTATTATAACTTGTATAGCGCGCGTATACCCTTAGGTGTCTTGGCGCTTCCGGTCTTCAAATTACATTACAACCACTGATCCTAAAAGAGCCATGTCTTTAGCTGCTTTCTGAACTCCAGGAGGGAGGGAATCTTCCTAAGATAAAGTGGGAGAGAGTTCCATTCCTTTATGGTATTGTAACTGAAACTCCTCCCACCCCAATTCGTTTTTAATTCTAACAGTAGGCATCAAATTTAAATTTGCCGATCGTAGAGATCTATTGGGGGAATACCATCTGAAGAGGTCCCATAGAAATTTCGGACCTTCTTTGTAAAGGGCCTTGTGAGCGATACAAAGCGCCTTAAATTTTACCCGCTGACCGACTGGCAGCCAGTGCAGGTCCTGAATCCCTTTTGTCACTGACTGATACTTGGGGATATCCAATATGAGTCTTGCTGCAGCATTTTGTACCATTTGCAATTTTCTAAGGAGAGAGGATTGAATGTTAGTATAAAGGCCATTGCAATAGTCAAGTTTTGATAAGACTAGGGAGGTCACAACTGTCTTTCTAGATTCTTTAGGAACAAAAGGAAGTATTTTTTTAAGGTTTTAATCATAAAGTATGAGGAAGACACCACTGAGGACACTTGGGGTTTCAGGCTCAATTTGTCATCTATAATAATGCCAAGATTTTTAGCCTTAATTACAGGTAAAGGTGGGGGGCCAAGATTGTCTGGCCACCACTCAGAGGACCAAGGTGGAGAAAGATTACCAAACATGATCACTTCCGTCTTGCTTGAGTTCAATTTTAAGCAGTGATTGCTCATCCAGCTACTTAATTTAATCATACACTCGTGAAGTTTTAGAGAATGATTGATATCCTTATCTATTGTCGAGATTACCAACTGGGTATCATCGGCGTAGATGGTAGGGATCAAATTGAAACTTCTAATCAATGGTGCCAATTCAGCCACGTAAATGTTAAAAGCGTAGGGCTCAATGATGAGCCCTGAGGGACCCGCATGGCAGTGTAAAAGGTGCCGACTTAAATTTACCTAGGTGGACAGATTGGGATCTTTCTGATAAAAAGGATGTCAACAGGGAGAGGGCTGCTCCTCCAATCCCTATTGTTTTTAATCGCTGGACCAGAAGAGCATGGTCAACAGTATCAAATGCTGCGGATAGGTACAGCAGTATAAGAACTGCTGACCCACCGCAATCCAAAGAGGATCGAATTTCTTCCGTGGTTTTAATCAAAGCCGTTTCCGTACTATGATTGGCTCTAAAACCGAACTGGCTGTGATCTAAAACTTGGCTATCCGCAATAAAAGTAGAGAGTTCTACATTTAAAAAATTTTCAATTATCTTTGCAGGCAAAGGAAGTCTTGCAATAGGTCGATAATTGGCAGGGTCGGTTGAATTCAAATTAGCTTTTTTAGAAGAGGCAAGATACAAGCCTGTTTCCATATAGTGGGGAAAGATCCTTGTAAAATCATCTGGTTAAACAGCTTAGACAAATAAAGTCCCATGAATTGGCTAATACTATGTAATATTCTAGGGGGACAAGGATCTTCTGGTGAACCTGATTTGGCCATGGAAATAGATTTAGCTATTTGAATTGCTGATGTGGGAGTAAAATTGAGAAAAGACAGATTGGCAGTGTCTTCTTGCTCTATATTAATGTGTGACTTGGAGTGGGCAAATTGGTTAAAAATTTGATCTACCTTAGATTTAAAAGTATGAGCAAGAATATCACAAAAATCTTGACTATGATTAGCAGACTCCTCTTTTTACCTGAGGTCAAAAGTTGTACAGTTTGAAAGAGTTGTTTGCTGGAATTCCCGCTTTTCTATCTGTGATGTATAATATTGGCTTTTCTCAGAAATCAGCTTTCTTTTAAAATCTAAAAGCAAAGCTTTGTACTTGTCCTTTTCTGGTGCTTCATAATGTTTTCGCCATATTCTTTCTTGCCTTCTGCAAGCCTGTTTGTCTAATCTGAGGGCCTCTGAAAACCACGGAGCTGAAGGTGTTTTCCTATTTTTATTGATCATAGTAATAGGAGCAAGTTTCGAACAATTAGAGTCTAACCATGTAGTATAGTTTATGGCTGAGGATTCTGCCTCTAGCTCCAAGTCCGGCTGGCTTCGGGCTAAATAGTCCACAAGCAGCAAGGGATCAATTTTGTGCCAGGATCTAGCAATGGTCCTGGCATGGACCGTGCTGGTCGGATTAGATTGAGGGAGCGTATATCTAAAGAGAATGGCGTAATGATCAGACCAAGTTAGAGGAAGAATAGAAATATTGGAAATAGCGGGATTGTTAGAAAAAAGACCATCTAGAGTATGTCCTGCTAGATGCGTGGGTTTTTGGACAAGCTGTTTGAGACCTAGTTCAGAAGTCAATTCCAGTAGTTCCTTGGTGTCTTTATCTTCCAACGCTTCTAAATGAAAATTCCAGTTGCCCAACAACATAAAAGAATTGGATTGGAGACTTAGCTCTAAAAGTGAATTTAGATTGGCCAAAAAGGTCGTTCTAGGGCCGGGAGGGCGATAGATCAATAGACCATTCATTGAGTGTTGTCCCTGTGTTGAAATTTTAAAAAGGAAAGCCTCGCAGTCCGATGACCCGACAATTGAGCAGTGAGAGCTTAGCTCTATTCTATGTATTACAGCAAGACCACCACCTCTAGTCAATTGTCTATCGTGTCTAAATACTTTATAGCCATCCGGGACAGCAATATTAAAATCAGGATCAGAGGTGGCATTGCCCCATGTTTCTGTTATAAACAGTATATCAATCTTGTTGTCAGTAATGAATTCGGCGATTTCATAGCTGTGTTTGATAAGTGACCTAGCATTAATAAGAGCTAGCTGTAGTTCATTAAACACTAGTTTTGAAGAAGAAACTTCATTGTGTAAATTCGATGTAGCATTTAAGGACTTTTGTATTTTTATATTGCATACCAGGCATTGTGAGCATTCAGATTTTATTAAATCCTCTCCTGTAAATACCTTGCAAGCCTGTCGTCTAGGGGGCAAAGCGCTCTTAAGCTCTCTCCCGGGTACTGTAACCTTAGCGTATCATCGGTAGATGGACCATATTTTCTGGTCCTAGGCCCGGACCAGGCGCGGACGGGCGCAGACGGGCTTGCCTTAGGCGCGCCCGCTGCGCGCGTCCGCTGCGCGTCCGCTCCAGCGTGCCTCTAAATAGGTACGCCTGGAACTGGACCGCTACCCAGAGCGGAAGTGAGTATCCGGAGTATCCGGAAGTACTGTCTAACGCGAGGTCTTCCCTCCGCTACAATCAGCACAAGCCGCGGCGGACCGGGGAAGCCTCAGAGCAAGAAATCAGGATACAAACCAGGTCAGAGTCCCATATCTCAAAATCAAATATCCATTTAAAAAAAACAAAAAAACATACTAACCATTTTAAAATCGAGCCAATATATAAAATCGAGCCAATGTATAAAATACTAAAAATAGCACTGTGCAAACTAGCAATAATGGGGAGAGCACCTGAGTAAGGTAGGCAGCGTGGCGTAGTCAGGTGAGAAGCAGCAATGGAAGACCGCTGCGCGTCCGCTCCAGCGTGCCTCTAAATAGGTACGCCTGGAACTGGACCGCTACCCAGAGCGGAAGTGAGTATCCGGAGTATCCGGAAGTACTGTCTAACGCGAGGTCTTCCAGTCCGCTACAATCGGCACAAGCCGCGGCGGACCGGGGAAGCCGCAGAGCAAGAAATCAGGATACAAACCAGGTCAGAGTCCCATATATCAAAATCAAATATCCATTTAAAAAAAAAAAAAAAACCATACTAACCATTTTAAAATCGAGCCAATATATAAAATCGAGCCAATGTATAAAATAGTAAAAATAGCACTGTGCTAACTAGCAATAATGGGGAGAGCACCTGAGTAAGGTAGGCAGCGTGGCGTAGTCAGGTGAGAAGCAGCAATGGAAGACCGCTGCGCGTCCGCTCCAGCGTGCCTCTAAATAGGTACGCCTGGAACTGGACCGCTACCCAGAGCGGAAGTGAGTATCCGGAGTATCCGGAAGTACTGTCTAACGCGAGGTCTTCCCTCCGCTACAATCGGCACAAGCCGCGGCGGACCGGGGAAGCCTCAGAGCAAGAAATCAGGATACAAACCAGGTCAGAGTCCCATATCTCAAAATCAAATATCCATTTAAAAAAAAAAAAAAACATACTACATGTCAGGTGTTTCTCAATTTTGAAAGGTTTCTGTGCCTTAGATAATTTTATTTCTTTGCGGTTGACACTCGTCTTACACGCTTTACAAGCACCGCAAACAAAAAAGCCCTTGATTGGATTTGTTACTCTTTCAATGGGTAGTGTGCTGCTGCATAATAGATCATTAAGCGCCCTGCACTTTCTAAAAGTAATCTTAGGGTTGCCTCCTACATAGTTTTTCAAAGTTTCATCTGTGTTAAGCACATGCCAGTATTTCTTAAGGCATTGTCTCATTTTCCATGACTGATTACTGTAGGATGTTATAAATCTAATAGGTTCTTCTTGAATTGTATCTTGTATTGCCAATTTTAATGTGTCTGCTCGTTTCACCTTTCCTACTTTTTCAACTGCCTGTTTGATGATCTTTTCTGAATAACCTCTCTGGACAAACCTAGTATGCATAATTTGTAGTTCTTCCTTAAATGCCGCCTCTGAGCTACAATTCCTTTTGGCTCTAAGGAGCTCTCCATATGGTATGCTCTGTATCAGGTTCTTGGGGTGACAGCTTCGAGCATGTAATAGACTGTTACCTGCGGTAGCTTTGCGAAACAGTCTAATCTCCAGTTTATTATTATTCACTAAAACTTCCACATCTAGAAATTCAATTATCTTTTCATGTATGGTACTTGTGAATGTTAAATTACACTGGTTTGTGTTAAGTGTATCCACAAACTGTATTGCTTCTAGCCTGGTACCCCTCCAGATGCAGAAAACATCATCAATATACCTGGCCCAGAGGACCACATGGTTGGTAAAGGCTAAGATATTACTAGCCACTTGCTCCTCCCACCACCCGAGGTATAACCCCGCATAACTGGGGGCGAAGCAAGTCCCCATTGCAGTCCCCTGGGCCTGGCAATAGATCACATGGTCAAACAAAAAATAATTGTTTGCCAAACACGTTTGCATCATGGTTAAGATCATTTCTGTGTGCTTATAGTATGATAAATCTCTTTTTTCAAAAATTGTCTGCTTGCCTCAATGCCCATAGAGTGCGGTATGCAGGTATAGAGGCTATTGACATCAAGAGTCATTAATAACATGTCTGAGTCCCAACTAACTTTGTCTATTAATCACAAAAAATCCCCCGTGTCTTGAATATTCGAGGGAAGAGTTTGGACATAGGGACGTAGGAAGTAATCAATGTATTTAGAAGTGTTTTCGTGCATACTTCCTATAGAGGACACAATGGGTCTTCCTGGGGGATGCTGCTTATCTTTATGAATTTTTGGTAAAAGATACATTGTGGCCAACCTCGGAAATTCACAATACAGATATTTATATTCATCTTCAGACAACAATTTCTCATTTCTCCACTTAATCAATTGTTTTCTGTATAATTCATTACTTTTTTCATAACATGTTCTATTTGTCACAACATAATTCTGAACATCATTCAATTGTCTTTTGCCCTCATTAATATACATTTGTTTCGGCCAGACCACAACATTACCTCCCTTATCAGATTTTTTGATAATAATTTGGTTGTTATCTTGTAATTCCTTGACTGCTTTTTGCTGTTTTGGGGTAAGATTGCTGTGCGTCTCACTAGACATTTTTCTAACTTTCTAAACTCAATTTTAACTCCTTTTCGAAAATTTCAATTGCTTCATTATGTATTTGAGGCAAAAATTTGGATGTAGGTTTAAAGTTACTGCCACTAGTGCAGTCAAGTATCAAACTTTCATCTGCCAAATCCTCCCCTGGTTCCCCAGTGGCCTCCTCCCCTGTTTCCAGGGTCCTCATTGTTCTTAACACTTCCAAATCACCTATAGTCAAATTAGAATTATATTCAACTCTAGGAACAGGTTCTTTACCTTTAGACTCAAACCATTTTTAAGCTTCAATTTACGAACAAATTTAAACAAGTCAATTCGTCCTTCATTTTGAGACCGATGACGACAAGGGGAAAATCGGCCTCAAAATGAAGAACTCACATACAGTGGTAAATCTTTCTGACATTTCATTATCCGCTGATCAGATTGATGTTTTATCATTAGGATTGACTTTTTGTCCCTCAACTAATTTTAACTACACTGAAGGACGAATTGACTTGTTTAAATTTGTTCGTAAATTGAAGCTTAAAAAATGGTTTGAGTCTAAAGGTAAAGAACCTGTTCCTAGAGTTGAATACAATTCTAATTTGACTATAGGTGTTTTCACGCCCGCACTCAAGCCCGCCGTCTTTTGTGGCAGAGAGGACCGTGAACTTTGTGCATACATATATATATATATATAGATCTATATTACAAAGAACACAAAGCAACTGATTGAAATCAGATTAAAGAAACAATATCCTACAAATAAAGATTCAATAACTGCACATACAAACGCGGAAATTATATCCCGTTTGAGGTGTAAAGTATGTTTTGGATGACAACATTACACAATGATTACGTCAAAAAAATGTAAAGTTATAGGGCAGGTATTTTGCAATTTTTCAGTTAATGCATTCATATGCCTTTTTTCCTATGAAACACTCCTTAATCAAATAAAATAACAGTAAAAATGATCACCTCAATTTTAATTTAATCCCGAATGTGTCAATCTCACTTTGTATTATTATGTCTATAATTAGCGCTAATGACCACGTATAGGGATTTCTATTCATCCTCTTTTCTTAAGTTTCGGTAAAATTCTAAACAATTTACGGTCTCCTTCTTATACTTTGTGAACGTCCTTCTAAAACATTGTTGGGTGCTATTTTATATTTAACATCTCAGACTGAACTTTTAAGTCAAGTGTATGTTGTAGTAATGGACTTCCTGATGCATTTTTAATGGTGTATGTATTTGCTCGAAAATTCCATCATGTAAAGTGCTGACATGGGGTTACTCGGCACCTTTGCTAATAATATCAGTGACCCACAACTATGACATGCTTATCCAATCTGAACTTAAACCTGCACACATTCTGGTCATGTCTGCCACAAATATACATGAAAGACAAAACTTCTAAAATAGAACTGCTGTTTTGTTTTGTGTAGCAATAAATGAGAATCAGTCAGTGTTATTGTTATATGTACTATTAATTAGCATTGTTATAGCACACAATTGTATCAAAAACTCCTGGTCCTAGTGTATATCCATTACGTCAGGTAGGGCCTTCTTTCACAGGCTTTAGAGGTGGAAAAAGTAAAAAACAGGGGAAAATAGGCAAATCATATCTTTGCCCATTTTTAGGTCGAGCATTCGAGACCTCTTGTATATATTCTTTAGTATATACTTATATGTGTATGTATTTTGTGGGCTCTGGATATCAGCCCTAGGACTTGTCTGCTTCCGATTAGGGACTTTTTATTTCTGTTCAACTGCCTCTATTTAACTGTCTTGATAGAAAACGACCAGTAGAGGTCAGTAAAATAACAGAATTGCTTTCTGCTTGTTCAACTGCCTCTATTTAACTGTCTTGATAGAAAACGACCAGCAGAGGTCAGTAAAATACCAGAATCACTTTAGCATTCTCTAGATTCCAGTCCATAGAAATTGTCTTCCACGAGCATCCGTAGACAATAATATTTTTTCAAATCTTGTATTTTCAGTGATATGACTACCGAAGACCCTGATTTTATATTAAAAACAGAGCTTTGGACTATACCATTTCCGCTGAAAGGCAATATTTCTCTCCATGTGTTCCCATACCTGGCGTGTCACGCAGTTTGGTGCTTACTTTCCCTCCATGTTAAAGAACAGTAGATGTTTCAGCACCCAGGCTAATGGGCTGCATAGCTAAATACAAATTAGGTCCCAAAGGTGAGACCAATTGCATTGCAAATGCTTGTTGAACTAGTACATGTACTGAGCAAATTACAGTTATGCTTTGCACTTGTTACCACCAGCAGTTTGCTAGTGGTAACAGCAAAGTCAAAACCTTATCAGATCCTCCCTGGGCAGATGTTCCTGTCTTTCATTAACTAAACATTATTTTCCTCTTCCTTCCAACAATACCTTTTTTTGCGTTTCTTACTCCCAAAACAAACAGCAGAGTACCCTGACCCTATCAATCACCCTCTGCTATCTTACCCAAGGATCTAAGGGCCGGATGTATGACCGTTTTTTGCGGTTGCAAACGGGGAATCGGCCCGTTTGTAATCGCAAAAAAATGGTGGTGCTATGTAGAAACGCTATTTTGCGAGTCGCCGACTCGCAAAATAGCGTTTGCCCGTCGCTATTAGAAAGTGGCGTGCGAAGGGCGTCCCTTCCTAATAGCGAGTCCACATGGTATGTACCATTGTTTTGCGACAACATTTGCGGTTGCATTACACTCGTAGTTTACCACCTAGTAGGTGGTAAGCCACTCGCAAACGGGAAGGGGTCCCCAGAGGACCCCTTCCCCTTTGTGAATGTATACGAAAATATTTTTTAAGAGGAGGCAGTGGTCCCACGGACCATTGCTAACTCTTAAAAAATTAAACAGAAACGTTTCATTTTTCTTTTTTAAATGCATCCCATTTTCCTTTAAGGAAAACGGGCTGCATTTTTTTTTTAAACTGCTTTATTTAAAAAGCAGTCACAGACATGGTGGTCTGCTGACCCCAACAGGCCACCATCCCTGCGAGTTCTGGTCATTCCCAATGGGTCGCAAATTGCCACCTGCCTCATAAATATTGATGAGGCAGGTCATTTGCGACCTCATTAGAAATCGCAAACAGTGTCTGAGACACTGTTGTACATTCTATTTTGCGAGTTGCAAATTGCGAGTTGCAAAACAGTGCAATTTGTGACTCGCAAAATGGAAGGGTCGTGCATCTGGCCCTAAATAACTCAGATACCTCTCAGTAGCTTGGCACAGAGCAGTCAGGCTTAACTTAGAGGCAATGTCTAAAGTATTTATGCAGCACTTCAAACAGTGATAAATTGAAAATACAACATAAGAAAAATCCCATACCAACTTAGAAAAATGAAGCAAAATGTATTAAATAAATCAAAACCACAACAACAAAAACCCAATCAATAGAACTGGAGATATGCAATTTTAAAGATTTAAGTGAAAATAGTGCCAGAAGGCAGGAATGTGCCACTCGCTGCGATCTGATTCTGCGAGACTGGGAGAAAGGCTTCTAATTCAGGCCGCCCGTGGTGGAGCGCGGTCAGATACAGGGACCATGTTACTCTCACTGAAAAGTTGCCTTCTCAGTCCAACTCAAACAATCCCGTTCGCGGTGGAGGGGGCCACAAGGAGCAGGGAAGTGTCACGGATGGTCATCGATGTAGCGCGAAGAGCAGGTCTGGCATTGAGGACAGTGTCACTGTAGCACGAAGATCCTGTTGTCATTGCAAACGGTTGGGCTGGAGCTTTGCGGTGGCACTCCCACTGAGCGGTTGATGCTGTAGTGCGAAGGGCCAGGCTTAAGGAACTTTGCGTTGGCGGGCATTGCGAACAACAAGGTTTTTGCAGCAACGGGCCAGTTCGAGTTTATGTAGATCCCAAAACCTTCAATTCAGCACCACTGAGGCCACACCTAGGGCCTGTGACCTGAGGGGCACCATTTGGGGTCAGGGGCTTGCTCCAGCTGGATCTGAGTGCTGGTTTAGGTGGTTTGGAGCCTGTTATACCCCTGTTACTTTGAACAGGAGGCAAGCAGACTAGCCCTTGGAGTTACTCCGGGAGTCCTAGGTTCAGGTGCAGGTCCAATCCCCCTGACTAAGGCAGCAGAGCAGCAGGGCATTAGTCCAGCATGGCAGTAGTCCAGCAGGGCAGCAGTCCAGCAGAATGGCAGTCATTTGAGCAGCACAGCAGTCCTTCTTCCTGACAGAGTCTCCACGGCTCAAGAAGTGTACGGACGAGTTGGTGTCTGCAGTCCAATAATTTATACCTGGTACCTCCTTTGAAGTGGGAGAAGCTTATAGAGATTTCGTTTTGAAGTGCACAAGTGTCCTGCCTCCCTGCCCTGGCTCCAGACTAACCACAGGGGATATGCTATCCTTTATGTGAAGGCAGAACACGGCCTAATCAAGTGTAAGTAGGGCTGCGACCAGCTCCCCCCTCCTATCTGCGAGTGATGGCCCATCCAGGCACACCTAAGCTCTCTATTGTATGTGACTGTCTAGGAGGAATATACAAAGTCCAACTGCCCACTAAACCAGTTCATGTAACCCAGAGACAGGCTGCAGAAACTAAATGGCTAAGGCAGGGAAATGACATCTTTCTAAAAGTGGCATTTTGAAAATTGTAATCAAAATTCTGACTTCACTATAAGAGAGGATTTTCATTACAATTCCAAATACAACAAACATGAACTGTTTATCTGCTCCCATTTGAAAGTTACAGTGTATTAAATGTAATGAGGTAACTCTATGGTGATCCTATGGGCGAGGTAGGCCATGCAATAGTGAAAAATTCATTTAAAGAGTTTTTCACTATCAGGACATGTAAAACTTAAAAGTACACGTCTTATTTTTTAAATACATTGCACCTTGCCCTATAGGCTATTTAGGACCTTCTCTAGTGGTGACATATGTATTGAAAGGGAATGTTTGGCGCTCAGAATTGTTTTATTTTGCCAGGTCCAAATGGCAGTTTAAAACTGCACACACAGACTGCAATGGCAGACCTGAGACATGTTTAAAGGGCTACTTAAGTGGGTGGCACAATAAGTGCTGCAGGCCCACTAGTGGCATTTAATTTACAGACCCTGGGTACACGTAGTACCACTTTACTAGGGACTTAAAAGAAAATTAAATATGCCAATTGAGGATAAGCCACTGTTACCATGTTTCAAGTAGTTAGCACATGCACTTTAGCAATGGTTAGCAGAGGTAAAGTGCACCAGGTCCTAGGGCCAGCAAAAACAAGATCAGCAAAAATGGAGGAGGAAGACAAAAGGCTTGGGGGGAAGACTACCTTAAGGCTGATAGGTCTAATAATCAACAACAGGGTTACTCATCACTGTAAAATGTCTATGCATTAGAAAAGAGCCACACTCAGTCTCATTATTTCCAAAGGTAGTATACTCTATGAGAATGAATCCAACTCAGAGGACTGGTCATACCACTTACACTGCAGTGCAAACCCAGCAAGCACTTACAAGCACCTACATCCTTTAGATGAGTCCATCAAACAATATACAGCTTGGCTTAGTAGAGCCATATCAATCTCCATGCCTCTTAGAACCTGAAAAATTACGGAAAGCCAAGCCTTTAGCCCCTTGATTTTCTGAGGACCTTCATCTTCAGAAGCAAGAATGCAGGAGACAAGAAGGATTTTAACAAAAAAGAAAAAGAAATATGAAGCTAGCCTGAACACATACAAAGAACTTGTGTTCAAGAACAAAATGGAATATTTTACCCGGAAAATAGAAGAGGCTAACAATTCTACCAATGGAGCTCTTTCAGGTAGTCTCCTCCTTGGTTGGACTCACGAGGAATAATCATTTTCTAATTCTCAGTGTTTTTGTGATACACTGGCTAGCTTTTTTCTGGACAAAGTGGTCCAGATTTACAATAAGTTTGATCAAGCTTCAACCCATAAATTGGATAGTCCCTCACCCACTACTAGATGGGGATGGTCCTCCATTTCTCAATATTTCTCCTTTAGACACGCAGCAAGTAGCTAAAATCATTACTGGGACCAAATCTGAATCACCTCAGGACCCATGTCCTCCGATGTTAATTAAACTAGCCACAGATATCGTTGCAAAAGGGCTGACCATGATTTTTAATGCAATGATGGAATAAGGTTGCTTTCCTTTCTCTTGGAAGGGAGCAACCATACTTTCCCTTTTGAAAAAAGCAAACCTGGATCCTAAAATTCCAAATAGCTATAGGCCCATCTCACGCCTACCCCTGCCAGCAAAAATCATCGAAAAGATCATGAATCAGCAATTGGCTCAGTTTCTGCAGGAGCAACAGATCTTAGATACAACCCAGTTTGGGTTTTGAAGTGGTCATAGTACCGAAACTTCCTTATTTAAAACAATGGAAGAGATCAATCCATAGTGGATGGCAGTGGTAGTGCGGCACTCATGCTCCTTGACTTGTCGGCAGCCTTTGACACGGTTGAGCATAAGATTTTGGTCCACTGTCTCAGGGCTGTCGGGGTCAGGGGCTCAGCACTAAAACTGTTAAGGTCTTTTCTATCTGGTAGGAGTCAAACGGTGGCCTTGGACCCCTATGTCTCCGAACTATTCTCCACGCTGTGTTGAGCGCCGCAGGGAGCTCCTCTCAGTCCAACCTTATTTAACGTGTATGTTAAACCTCTGGCCGCTCTGATAAGATCCTTTGGTTTGGATCTTACCTCCTATGTAGATGATACTCAAATTGTTGTAGCTATGTCATCTCCCCATAATTCAGGGGGTGGACATTATCCACAATTGCATGAGAGCAACTGAAAAGTGGATGGACCAAAACTGTCTACAACTTAACTCCTTGAAAACAGAGGTCATCTTGTAGGGAACAACACCTCCCTGTGGTCCCCATCTTGGTGGCCTGAGGAAATTGGCCCGCTTCCTGCTCCTGAGAAGAAAGCGAAAAACCTAGGAGTAGTTATGGATAACAAACTAACTTTTGGATTACAGGTCAATGCAGTTACATCCTCTGCTGTCTCCATTCTTGGGATGTTAAAAAAAGTTTTTCCCTTCATCCCTGCAAAATCTCAAAACACTGTAATGTCATCCTTAGTGTTAGCCAAATTGGATTATTGTAATGCCCTTTTCCTGAATATGCAGCATCAATATTTAAATAGGCTTCAAGTATTACAAAATGCTGCAGCCAGAACTTTGACCGGCATTCCTAAACACCAGTCCATCTTGCAGGCTATCACTAAACTTCAATGGCTTCCGCTTAAGCAGCATGTGAAATTTAAGGCCTTCTGCCTAGCCCACAAGGCCCTCTATGGCACTGGTCCTGTTTTTCTGCAGCATTCTTTTAAATGGTACAGACCAAGGAGAATTCTCCGATCTATGGGTGCCCAGAAACTTGAAGTCAACAGATTTAGACTTATAAACTTGGGCGAAAGAAGCTTTGTGACATTAATATCAAAAGAGTGGAATCTACTTCCCCCCCAATTCAGAGGTATATCAAGTCTGTTGTTGTTCAAGAAGGTTTAAAAAACAAGGCTTTTTTGCCAAATAAGGAATCAATAGGTACTGTATTGGTTCTTAACATGAGCTAGTGCCTTGACACCTATGGGCATTTGTTGTGCTTTATAAGTATTTATAGCATAACATCACAAGGAAAGACTTAGTCATGTGCCTAGCCCGGCACCCCTCACTACCAATGTTCACAATTACACCAAGACTGCACATACACACATCATCACAACACACAGATATAATCTCATGCAGACATCACTATCTACCACACACTCTCAAACTACCCAACAAAAACTCCAACTCCTGGTCATTACCACACTCTCTGCAGTATTGCATGCTCCAAATATCACAGACCGAATCATCCATCACAACCATGGTACATTCTTCATCACAGAAACATGACCCGTCCCAAAAGACTACAGCAGCCAGCACATGGACCACTCATAATAAGAGCCTTACAGGTTTTCATATTTTCTCTTGGTCCTGCTCATTAGACGAGGAAACATGATTCAAATCCATGGAACTTCTCTCACGTTACTTACCACTCTCTGCATCCAGCTCCTCCACCCCTTGTCTCATCTACAGGCCTGCCAGTCAGAACAAGGATTTCATATATGTATTCTCAGACCTCCTCACCACACCATCCATTCAAAACACCCACACCACCCTTCTTGGTTATTTCAAATTCCCAGACAGCTAAAGCACTACAAAATGGAAGACACACTCCTTAATCTCACTGACACTCTATGTAGCAGCATGTCACCCAGCCAACACACTACAAATGCCACACCCCACCCTAATCTATTCAAATCACCTAACATCAAAGGCAAACCACCATACCAGTGAATTGGGCAAACCACTTTGTTAACTCCAAAAGAGAAAAATATACCTTCAGATCTTTAACCCCTTGGCTGCTAAGCCTTTTCCCACTAGAATGCTAAGCCTTTTCTTAGCTATTTGGGGTAGTTTGTGCTTAGGCATCCAAATTTGTGTCCATTTTTCGAACATCCTGGAGATTCTGCAGGCACCCAGGGTTTGTGGATTTCCCTGGAGGGTACCGAGATAACAGGCAAAATATAGCTACATTTTGAGTTTTTGGGGAAAATGAAGAAAAAAGTTCTCTGCAAAAAAGCGTCTGTTTTCTTCCCTGAAAATGGCAAAAGAATCGCTGTGCTAAACTCACCAGCTTTCAGGAACATGCAGAGCTGAATGAAAAAAAACTATTTTTTTACCACAGTTTTGGCATTTTTCAAAGAGTTAGTCCATTTTCCTAATTTTTGTGCTTTCAACCTACTTCCAGTTTCTGTTGGAAACAGTTGTGAAACCCAGGGTGATCCCAAAGAGCTAAAGATTTCTGAAAAGTCGACAAAATCCTTGATTCAGCAAGGGGGCATTTGTGTAGAACACTCAAGGTCTTCCTAAAGAAACTAACTGTTGAAATAAAATATACTGAAAATTAGTAGGAAAAAACGTCTATTTGTGACAACGTTTTCATTTGTAACTTCTTGTCACGATGGCCGATTTACAAAAGCAATATACCATTACATCAACTAGACCCCTCTAATTGTGGGGCTTTATAGGTTTTTTGGGTTTTCTAAGAACCAGGGGTACCCCGAGCCAATAGCTGAGCTGCACCTTACAATGCCTTTTTTTTGTCCATCCATAACACCCACATCACTACCTTCATCTTTTGTCTGTCGTTTCTCTCTTCTATTCCTTTACAACTGTGCTCCGCCACTTATATTATTTAGTTGTTCATATTCTCGTTCATCCGCCTAGATTTTTGGCCCATCTCTTTACTCAATTGTTGAGCTCTACCTGCGTGCTTTTACTACCTTTGTATAATTACTCCACCTTATCCCTCCTCTCATGAAAATTGCTCTTCCCCTTCCCTTTTTATTTCGAATCCAATTGTGGTGTTGTAATTGACTGTTTATGTTTTTTACCCTCATTTCCTCCCCTCATGTAAATTGCTTTTCCCCGTCCCTTTTATTTCTAATGCTATTGTGGTGTTGTAATTGACTGTTTATGCTTTACCCAATGCAATTGTTTTATTTATTGTACTGCCTCTGCTCCTGTAAAGCGCTCTGATAGGCACAGGTCTAGCCAGCGCTATTTAAACCTTTCAAATAAATTGTGTACCGGGTACAGAGCAATTCCTACGGTAAAATAGAAAGAGTCAAAAACAGGTATCAATGAAACCTATGCATTTATGAAATTGGCACAAGATATGGAGTTTAGAAGAAGTGGTTATTTGTACATCTCTGAATTTGTGTGTAACTATACTGGCATGTGATTTAGAGGGCCTTTCTCAAAATATCGTATTTCTTAGACACTGGCTTACATTTGGAAGGCACAACAATTGATAATAACACTTGTTTTACTGTTCTGTGTTTCCCTACGTCTCCCAATAAAAATGGTACCACACTTGTGTGGGTAGGCCTAGTGCCCGTGATAAGAAAGGGCCCAAAATGCAATATGGACACATCACATTATTTTAACTGAAAACAGACTCTTTTTTTGGAATGTGCGTAACTGTAGATTTTGGGCTCTAGATCACCCAGCACCTAAGGCAACCTAGCAAACTTGTAATTTTTTTTAAAACAGACAAATGGGAAAATCCACGGTGGGTGGCTTGTGTGGCTCTCACTAGGTTTTCTTACATAAGCCCTTGCTAATATCAAACACTGACTAAAAACACGATTTCCTCATATTTCTGTGATGGAAACTTCTGGAATCTGTAGGGAACATCAAATGTCCTACCACCAACCATTCCCGCAAGTCTCCCAATAAAAATGGTACCACACTTGTGTGGGAAGGGTTAGTGGCCATGACAGGAACGGTGCTAAAACGCAACATGGACACGTCACTTTATTCCACTGAAAACTGACCCTTTTGTGCAATGTGGCTAGCTATGAATTTTGGGCCCTAGCTCAGCTGGCACATAGGGAAATCTAGCTAACCTGCACATGTTTGAAAGCTGGACACCTGGAGAAATCCAAGGTGGGGTGACTTGCATGGCTCCCACCAGGTTTTCTTACCCAGAAGCCCTTCCAAACCTCAAACTTTGACTAAAAAAACACATCTTCCTCACATTTCTATGATGGAAAGTTCTGGAATCTGTGAGGAGCAACAGATTTCTACCACCTACCATTCCCCCAAGTCTTCCAATAAAAATGGTATCAAATTTGTGTAGGTAGAGCTAGTGGTTGCGACAGAAAAAGATCAAACCACGGTCAATGAGTGTCCCTTTGCGAGGACTCCCATTGAACTTAGTTTAATCTGTTTCTGTCACGGGCACTGGACTCAAAAGTAGGACAAAAGTAGGGCAGAATTTGTATCTGGATAAATAGGGGAAAGCTGGATGGTAGGAATTTTGTGGATTCCTTTTGATTCTGGAGGAATACATCACAGAAATGCACGGAAAAAGTATGATTTTAGGCAAAGTTTGAGGTTTGCAGGGTTTTGTGGGTAAGAAAACTTAGTAGGATCCTTGAGAGGCACACCACTCTGTACTCCCTTGGTGTCTATTTTTCTGAAATGCCAGGGGTGGTAGGTTTCCCTGGGTGGCAACTGAGCCCAGGCCTAAAAACTGCAGCTATCCCCATTTTTGATGTTGCCACATTGCGTCTTGGACTCCTCTCTTTTGTGGGCGCTAGGCCGACCCACACAGGTAAAGGTACCATTTTTATCAGGAGACATGTGGGAACTCTTGATGGCAAGAAATGTGCACTACTCACATATTTCAGCACTATGAATCACAGAAATATGAAGAAAAGGTGTATTTTTAGCCGATGTTTGAGGATTGCAAGGCTCTGGGTGAGAAAACCTTTTGAGATCCACATAAGACACGCCACCCTGGAGTCCCTCTGGTGGCCAGATGAAAATATTTGGGCTGGTAGATTTTCCCTAGAAACAATGTACAGCCTATCAGAGAAAGACAAAAAAGCCAAATATCACTGCACCATCATCTATCTACTCAAATACACGCAGATACCAGTTGGATTTGGCATGAGGGTGAGTGAAAAGTTAAAAATATACATTTTATTAACGAAAGATTTCACAAAAATTAAAACATAGAAATCACTGTTAATAACATAATTATAATTTTCCAATACTGATCCAGTGACTCACAGCTCAAGAGCTGTAAAGCCATGATAAGGCACCAACCGCTTTACCGGCCATTAACACACTCATACACACAAAACCATTCACACCAGCCTGCTGCCGGCCCTGCACATTACAACTCACATCAGTAAAAAGCACCATTCAAGGGCCCATCACTTTCATATACCCACAGGATTCACACAGCAATCACATCACATGGCAGTTGGCGGGTGTGTGGACTGGTGTTTAGCTGCCAGTGTGTGTGTAGTGACCAGCAGCAAGTCACTACATATACCGTCAGCCAAATGGCAGTTCACACATACCGCCAGCCAGATGTCAGCCACACACGCCGCCAGGAAGACGCCAGTTCAGACAGAGCAATCACACCGCCTTGCAGCTGGCGGAATGTGTGGACTGGCAATTGTTGACGGTGTGTGTAGTGACTTGCTTTTGGTCACTATACACACACTGGCAGCCAAACACCAGTCCGCACACATCGCCAGCTGCCAGTCAGTTTGATTGCTGTGTCTGAACTGGCGTCTGACTGTCGGTGTGTGTGTGAATGATGTCTTTCTGGCTGGTGATGGCAGCCCTACACACCGCCAGCCAAACGCTACTCAGGCATCACCATGAAGCTCCACACCACTTTAATTTCTAAAACACTCCCACAATGAACAGATTACACACACAAAGCACAAAAAAAATATAACACCCAACTAAAAAGAGCGCATTTAAAAAAAAAATAGTTTTAAATAGAAAGAACAACCTATTGGTAGAATATGAAATACCAACTATGACTGCATACACAACAGGTGCAACTAAGCACATCGAACTACTGCTAATTAGGTATCTAAACAGAAAGTATATAGCGATATAGAACACAGTCAGTTACCTTTTACTCTCTTGTTTGATCCCAATATTTGAGTTGTGTATGACACAATTTCAAACATGTGGGCACACATAGGCCAGGATCAGAAGGACCCTCGTGGCAGTACATACAACTCACCTTTTGTACTCCTCTTAGGACACAGACTCTACATCTCCGGCAAGGAAAGTCTTTTTGGGATGTTGGAGGAATGTATTCAGGAAAGTGGCAATCTTTCAATCTATGATAAATATCAAAGGGAGAGAGAGGAAAGGTACTGGAGCCAGTTCACTTCCCCGGGTATAATATGTATGTATCAAGGAGAACTATCTATGGGGTGGGTTCTCCTAGCGTATGTTTGTTCTATGGAAAACACACTTTGGTTTTTAGAAGGCCCTCACTCACCAACCTAGTTGGTGACATGCTTCATCATCGGGCCCGACCCATGGCACAGAGTGCACCTTGGGTGTGCTACGACGCCTGGATACAGCGGAGCCGGTTTTGTGCCGTGAAAGTGCGGTGAAGGTGGGTGAGTGAATGTTAAAAAACTGTCCAATGGGTCCCACGGAACAAAAATAACTATTTTAATGTATGGGCCCTTGGCAGTAATTAAAAACGAGAGACGGATATCTTAGGAGGTCTAAAGTAACTCCGATATCCAAATCGGTCAACATGTTTCAGCCATGCTCTCTTTAGTGGGGTGGCTTTCTTCAGGACCTTATGTGTAGTGCAAGTTAAGTGGTGGTCTAGAAAAGTGTTTTTAAAAGATCAACTATGTGGCGCACGCGCTAAGGTGCGTTATGTGATAGAGGATATTTTCCTCTAACGGCGCATTCCTGTAGGAAAAAAGCGATAGACAAACATACAAACATACAGACAAAGAAACATTTAATATGCTACTCACACCTTAAAACGTGGTCTGTGTTTTGATCTGTTTGGCCATTATCTTCAGTTCCCTGACTGCAACAAATTACTAATATTTATTAGGGCATCCCTTCTTAATGAGGTGATGTAAAACTATTCATTAATATTGGACTACCAGATGACTTCACAGTATCACGGTCACTCTGCCGCCAGTTCTACGGGTTTACTAAACAACATAATGCATTGTGGGAGTTGTAGACCTGATTCAGTTATGTCTGTTGAATTACAAATTATAGTGCTTTGTCAACATTAGGATTCACGTTTCCCAAACTAATAAACACCTTGTTTGTAGGCAGGGCCACTGGAATTATGCAGTAGAGGAGGACCAAATTATGAGGCAGAGGAAGACCAAATTATGCGGCAAGAAAAGGCAAGTTATGTGCATAATGCAGCACAATTTGAGATAGTATTACTTTATTATTTTTACATTTTTTACACATGGTATCAGTCTTAGGAGAAAGAGTTCACCTTATTAGTACAAATTTAACACCCAAAATAAAGAAATAAGCAACTGAAAGATGAATAGTCAACCTTTGCGAAAAGCCTTCTGGTGCGCAGGAACCTGATTCGCTATATTTTTTGTAACTTTGAATCAGTTTGAGCGAGAACTAAAAAAAAAGTTTTGTTAAAACCTGCAGATAATGCCGCAGATGATAGATTATGTGGCAAATGTGGCAACCCCATAATTACGCGAAAATCGCCGCGGCCACTGAATCGCTTAATTCCACTGGTCCTGTTTATATGACTTTTGTGTAGCAGCAACAGTCAACAAACATGTCTGGCTTAGCCATGCGCAGAGTTTACTAATCAGAACCTTTAACTTCAGGTGCAGAATATGCTCTGTACTGCCCCATAGATCTATAGCTGTCGATTGTCAGATTTTTTTTAAACTCATGCCATCGTGCAGTCTGGTACTTGTGCTTTTTCTTTTCCTTATTGCAAAGGTAGAACTTCAGTTGCTTGTGTAACTACTGTTGAGCTGAATGAAGCAAGAAGCGCGTTTATGCCACCCCAACTCTTTCTCTACTGTATAGAGTGCTGCTGACGCTCTCGGGGTTATGTTGCGTTCGAAAATACATACATTAAAATGAAATATACAAGTAACAAAGCTCGCAGTGATATCAGCAAAAAAACAGAGACTTCCTCAAATTCTCATATTTCACTTTTTCCCCAAAGAAACACTGTGTATTCTGGAATTTGTAGTTTCATATAAGCAATCATAGTTAAGAGCCTATAAGTCCCTGCAAGCAAAGTGATAGCGAGAATGTCGGGACTGGCCGAATGCATCTCACTTTTCATTGGCACACCAAACATCTGCTTTCTGTATCTGTTGATTCTCTTCCATAAACTACTAAAAACGTCTTGTTTTGTTCCATCTTCAAAACTCGAGATTTACTTCTGAAAGGAAATTATAAAGCACAGAAAATGTTCTAAAACCATGCCATGTGTGCTTCGTGAGGCGTAGACTGATTTCTTTCAGGCGCTGCTAAAGGATAATTAACTGCAGGTGCGGGACGTGATCATAAAGCGTGCTCTGGCCTCACGCCAGAGCATAGCACAGACTCACTTGCTGTTGTAGACGGTTGTGTTCACTAAGGGACGAAGGTCGCTGTATAACCGCATTTAAATTCTATTTCTGATCTTTGGGTTCAAGTGCAGTCGTAAAGCTGTAAACGAGCTGTTTTCTCGTGAAGGGAAGGAGGCCGCGTCGCTGCAATTACACAGTATTAAAAAGCCTGTAAACAAAGCGGTCTTTAAAATCGAGTGCTTTGGAGGTCTTAATAGATACTGTTGTGTTGAAGGCAAAGTATGGTGGAAAGTAAACAGCAGTCCAATGTGGCAGCTAAGGGGTATCCAAACTGTCCATGGTTTTGTAAAAGACATAGGGAACGTTAGGAACGGCTAGCTAGAGAGGCTGACTTTGAAGCTGGGGAACCAGGTTCGAGTCTTGGCGGGAAGCTCAAACAACCTGTGATTCTGGGCAAATCACTTAATCTCCCCGTGCCAAAAAAAAAGATGAATGTGTTCGTCCGTAATGGACTGGTGCTCATCTAAAGCGCTTTGATACCGTTGGGTAGAGTTCGCACTATATAAAACTACAAAAAAAGAGAGCGAAGGGGGTTGTGACGTTATGTTTCGTGTTCAATGGCAATCGGCACAAAGTTCTATGTTGTAGTGGGCGGCTAGCAATGATTCTACTGAGCAGTCATCCCTACAAACGAGATTTAGTTTATTGTGTCCGGAATTCACGCGACGTGCTGGCAAATTACCTACGGGCTAAAGAGACGTTTCAAGCAGAGCATCGCTGGTGAGATAGATATTCACGGAGGTGAGCTTCAGACAGTCCTGAGGATCTGAAGTTTGGACCCGGGCCGGGAAGGCAGAGCCGGACCCAGTAGGGGCCCGGGTGGAACGCCGGCCGGCGGCGGGGGGACCCTCCCCCTTTCCCCGCCCTCGCCACATGTAAATGCCCGGCTAAGCCGGGGAGGGGGCCAGGATTGGGAGAAGGGGTTGGAGCTCAAGTCTGGCATGTGGCATATGCCATGACATATGCCACAGCGTGCCACATTTTGTGGATATGTTATTTGAGCTATAGTTGTGTTATAAACCCCACAGAAGTGCTAGTGGATTTTTTTTAAATATATATCTTCCATCTGGGTTGAATTGACAAAAACATAATAAAAAATTCCAAATACATAAGTTATGGGCCTTGAACCCTTGTCAAAAGTCATTCATAGCCCCTGTTAGCTACCACTACACCATCTGCTTTGCTGTATTGATCTGGGAGCCCACAGCCTTTTTGTCATGGAAAGAGGGTGCTGGTCCTTCTTCTATTTCCATGTTATTTTGCTTTTACATGCCACAAATCCACTCTTGATTTTCATATTTTAAACACAAATAGCCCTTCCTTTCTTTCACTCTGGCTCTTGCCCCATACATTTCTTTTTCTTACCCAATCATCCCCAAATTCTCATTCCACAAAATAAGGGATTTCTTTCAAAACAAACCTTGCCCCCCTTCCACATGCCACAGCATGTCACCAATGTCTGACATGCATTTGCTTGACTAGAGAGGCCCCAAATCTCTCATACACTTCTAGGGGGTGATTTACAAAGGGACAGCTTTCATTTGTTTAAATTAGAAAAAAAATGGAAAAGAATATAAAAATCGATTTTCCCCAGCTGGGGTTTGAACCCTGGTCAAAAGGAATGATGGCCCATGTTAGCTACCACTGTACCATCTGTTCTGTGGAATTTTCTGCTGCCCATAGCCTTTTTGTCATGGAAAGAGTGTGCAGGTCCTTCTTCGATTTCCATGTTGTTTTGCTTTTACATGCCACAAATCCACTCTTGATTTTCATATTTTAAACACAAATAGCCCTTCCTTTCTTTCACTCTGGCACTTGCCCCATGCATTTCTTTTTCTTACCCAATCATCCCCAAATTCTCATTCCACAAAATAAGGGATTTCTTTCATAGCAAACCTTGCCCCCCTTCCACATGCCACAGCATGTCACCAATGTCTGACACCGGCAACCACCGGCTCAATTTAGGCACTGACTGGCAGAAGGATAATCTAACTTTGGGTATTAAACAACTATAATGGAGCAATAAATGATTGAGGAAAAGCAGCTCTCAAAAAGCAAGTGTTCTGTAGTATACTGCCCATACATAGAACTTTATCACTGGATTCAAGCTAGCCTGGCTAATGAAGGGTGTTACCCCGAAACCGGTCCCAGGATGCTTGTTTCCGGTCCAGGGGAGACATGGCTTGGCAGTTCGGGCTGGACTGTTCCCATGAGGCACAGGGTCAGACTGATTTGCATATGGCCATGTCTGAACTGGGGTGGTGGAGTGAGCTAAAGAATGATGATGGATTAAACCCAGATCAGTTGACTGGGGGTGAGTGTTTGATTGGCTCAAGCGTTCCGTCCATCATCCCTTTTTGTATCGCTTTGGTCGCCCTAAGTTGGCGGGGGTATGCCCAGACGTGGGTCCCTTGCTCACTTTGCCACTGGATTCAAGCAAGCCTGGCTGATGACGGCTGAAATGCCAGAAACCGGTCCTAGGATGCTTGTTTCCGGTCCAGGGAAGACATGGCTTGGCAGTTCGGGCTGGACTGTTCCCATGAGGCACAGGGTCAGACTGATTTGCATATGGCCATGTCTGAACTGGGGTGGTGGAGTGAGCTAAAGAATGATGATGGATTAAACCCAGATCAGTTGACTGGGGGTGAGTGTTTGATTGGCTCAAGCGTTCCGTCCATCATCCCTTTTTGTATCACCAATGTCTGACAAGCATTGGCTTGACTAAAGAGGCCCCAAATCTCCCATACACTGCTAGGGGGTGATTTACAAAGGGACAGCTTTCATTTGTTTAAATGAGAATAAAATGGAACAGAATATAAAAATTGATTTTCCCCAGCTGGGGTTTGAACCCTTATTTAAAAAAAAAAAATAAACACTCAAAGCCCATGTGAATTACCACTGGACCATTTTTTTGTTGTTGTTAAATTTTGTCCAAAGCCTATGTGTCACAAAAAAAGGGTGCTGTCATTCTTCTATTTTCATGTCATTTTGCTTTTACATGCCACAAAACCACACTTGATTTTCAATAATTTATAAACTAATATCCCTTCTTTTATTTCACTCTGGGACTTGCCCCATGCATTTCTTTTTCTTTCACAATCATCCACAAAGTTTCATTCCACAAATTATGGGATTTCTTTCATCACAAACCTTGCACCCCTTCCACATGCCACAGCATGTCACAGATGTCTGGCATGCACTCCTTGACTAAAGAGGCCACAAATCTCCCAGACACTGCTAGGAGGTGATTTGCAAAGTGACAGCTTTTTATTTTTTATAACTTTATTTATCATTTTCGTATTGCTTACAACATTGCATGGTCATTCACTGTGATCATAGAAATCTAGTAAGAATAAAGACAAGTATCATTTGCAAAACAAGTGTACTCAAGCTTGCAACGCACCAATGTCTCAAGGTAGCATATATATCATAAATTGTGATATCAACATCTGACCAACCCGGACCAGCGGGCTCTCCCTCACTGTCTGACCCGCACTTTCCTTGACATAATAAACACAACAATTGAACAGTTGGGTGGAACATGAATTACCCCACCCCAGTGGGGATTATCCCAGCAGGCTATTGTGAAATAGGGGCGGCACTAATCTACAGTAAGTAATTTTTAAGAGGCTCCCAAATGTCATTTTGCCTGGATGCCGAGGGATGGGTTGTAGCATAAAAGCCACAATTAGTATTATAGTATGTGAGGCTATTGAGCCAATCTTTCACTGTGGGGGAGGCCCTACTTCCCCATTTGAGAGCTATTTCCCTCTTTGCGAGCAAAAGGGCAATGGCTGTGAATTTGCGCAACTTCTTCGGCAGACCCCACCCCCCCACAAAGCCCAACAAGGCGACCTCAGGTGTAGGGACTATCTCAAGGTGGGTCATTTGTGTTATTAATCTGAAAATGGATCTCCAGAATTCCCCAATCTTAGTGCAGTTCCAAGTCAGGTGGGCAAAATAGGCTTGCGGGCTACCGCACTTAGGACAAAAGTGTGTGGTCAATTGGGATCAATGGAGTGAACCTTTGCCGGGGTCATATAGACCCTCCACAAATATTTGAAGTGTATGAGCTTATGTCTGCTGTTTAAGGAGACCTCTTTCGTTTGTTTACAACAAAAGGACCAGTGAGAGTCTTGAATTGGGTGCCCAAGGTCCAGGTCCCATGCCTCCTGTTTCTTGGCCTCCCTGCTAAGGACTAATGACATACATGCTTTGTATAGCTTCGAGATTAGGTGTTCTCCCCCGGAACTTGTGACTAAGAGAGTAAGCGGAGGGAAGGACTCGGGCTCCAAAGGGTACTCCGGAATCTTAGCTCTGAGCGCCCTCCGTATCTGGCTAAATACAAATTGATCCATGAATGTTGCCTCACTGAACCTCCCGCCCACTGTGCTAGAAAAATCATAGCCCCCTGGGAACAGATCCCCAATCTTATTTATTGACTATGTAGTGAGTGTACGCTGTGCCAGTTTTTCTTCCGTAATGGGGATCCAGGGGTTAGTATTGACAGGGATCTCCGATGAGTAAAGAGCGCCACCTCCAGTCACTTTCGTCAACTTACGCCAGGCCTAGCTAGTGGTGCAAACTGTTTGGGTATCCCGGGGATCCCTGGGAAAGCCCCGCTGCAGCACCGTACATAGGGGCGCCGGGAGCACCAGGTCAGCCTCAGGTCTAGTGTAAGGGATCCGTGCGTCCGGGTGATACCAGGAGTGTGCGAAACTCCACTGACCAACCAAATAGTAGATCTGAAGATTGGGGACCCCAAAACCACCTCTCTCATATGATAAGGACATGGTGTCCCAGCTAACTCTAGGTCTTCCTCCCCCCAGACCAATCTGATGAGATGAGAATGCAAAGTGCGGAAAAAAGTGTTGGGGAGCGGGATAGCAATGTTGTGAAACAGATATAAAAACCTTGGGAGGACAATCATCTTCACAAGTGCAACTCGACCAGCAAGGGGAAGTGGGAGTCTCAACCAACGCTCGACCTGTTGCTCCAGGTTATGCGCCACTGGGCCGTAGTTTAGTCTAATAATTTGCTTGTTTTCTCTTTGGCTCCGAATACCCAAATAGTTGCCCGAATCCTCACACCACGTCAGCGGGAACTCACATTCCCAATGAACAGTGTTCAGCATCAGGGGGAAAATTTCCGATTTTCCCCAATTTATACCCAGCCCTGAAAAAATGCCAAATGGATAATCTCTCTGATGAGCGGTTCCAAATTCTCCTGGGGATTTCGGACATATAGGATGATATCATCCGCATATAGGGAAATTAGAAGAGGACCAGTTTTGAACTAGAGACCACTGTGCAGTTATCTTTCCTGGAAATGGCTAACCAGAGGGTCCAGTGCCAATATGAAGAGCAGTGGGTAGAGTGGGCAGCCTTGTCTGTTGCCGCGAGGGAGAGCGAACGAAGGGGACAGTGTGCCATTCAATTGAAGCCTAGCGGTGGACGCAGTGTAAAGCAACGAAGGTTAATGAATCGCTTAGGGATACCCAACTTTCTCATCACTGCTAAGAAAAAGGGCCACTGCAAGGAGTCGAAGGCCTTTTCGGTAGCGAGTATTACAGCAGCCGCAGGGACCTCCGGAGCGATCCTATGTATTACTGCAAATAATGTGCGCAGGTTTAAAGCAGTCGACCTATGGGGACAAAGCCCGACTGAGTCGGGTAGATAATGCGGTCCAGCAACAAGGCCAATCTCAGCGCAATCATTTTAGCCAAAATTTTGTAGTCTAGGTTTAAAAGTAATAACGGCCTGTAAGAGCCGCATAGAAGCGGTTCTTTCCCGGCTTTTGGAAGGAGGATTATTACAGCCTCACGCAAAGTGAGGGGAAGTTCCTTGTGTTCGAGTTCTTCATTATAAACCTCTAAAAGATAGGGCGCTAATAAGTTCTTATAGGTTTTATAAAAGTTACCAGTAAAACCGTGCAGGCCTGGGGCCGTCGAGCCATTCATGGCATCTATGGCGCTACTTATTTCCTCGGCGGAGAATGGCTCAGCCAGAAACTGCTGCATGAACTTCTCAAGCCCCACTATAGAAATCTCTGCAAGGTAGCCATTACGGTCTCCCTCGCTATGCGTCACCCGTGTTGCATGTAATGTGGAATAATATGCTAAAAATTCATCTTTGATATCTGGGGTATCGGTTAGGGTCTGCCCGGTTGAGGAACGGATGCAGGTGATGTATGAACGCCCGGCCGAGGGTCTGAGTAGCCACGCCAATGTGTGGCCAGGTCTGTCACCCTCCCCATAACGCCTTGCAATAGCATACCTGCTTAAAAAATGAATCTCACGCTCCGCTGCTTCTCTGAGCCCTGTCAAGAGTGTTAGTCGGTGGCTGAGCAGAGAGGGGTCAGGCCTTGCAACCTGATCTCTATCTAGCATATCTAATTGCTTCTCCATATGCCCAATCATACTATGCAAATCTTTTAGAACCCCAGAATGCTTAGAGATGCATACTCCACGCATAGAGGCTTTAAATACCTCCCAGAGTATGTCCCACGAGCTCACTGATCCTTTATTCAGTTCAAAGTATTCAAGTATGGCCTCCCGAAATTCGGAACTAAACACTTCATCCCTCAGTGCCTGCCCGGGGAATCTCCACATCCTGTCACAGCCCTCTGGTCTAGGAACGCATACTTGCAATACCACTGGGGAGTGGTCAGAATATGTGCTAGGGAGATGCTGGGATGCCTTATACCACGTTTCCAAGTTGGCGGGAGACAAGCCAATAATCAAATCTAGTCCAAGTACCATATTGGGCGGCGTAATGGGTGTAAGCGGCATCTCCCGGGTTGTGTTGATGCCACACATCCACCAGGCCAACAGAATCGCACATATCCAGCAAGATGTGGCATGCGCTGGGTTTGGTGTCTGACGAGTTGGGAATACTCTCTTGCGCAGGGTCCAACAGGAGATTAAAATCTCTGCCCATGCATGTACATTCTGCATCTAATAGTAGGAACTGTGTGTGAAGGCCTTGGAAGAACTCTGGACTATCGACATTAGGTGCGAATATGCAGATGAACGCCATACAGGGTCCCATCAAGTGACCCGCCACCATCGTGTAGCGACCCTCATTATCAAGGTGTGCTTTTAAAAATTGGAAGGGCAGACATTCATGAATCATGACAGCCGTGCCCCGTGCATACGTTTTATACCCTGCAAAGTAGCGATGCAGTCCCCAGCCCGACGCGAAAGTGGTGGTGGCATCTTTGGGCAGGTGTGTTTCCTGTAAGAATGCAATGTCCACCCTGTGACGCTGTAAATAATGCAAGACCTGCTTCCCCTTCCTAGCATTATTAAGCCCCCGGACATTCCAGGTGATCAGTGTCAGATCTGAAAATGTTGACAACCTACCCCACTCCGACATCCCAATATATTAACAGTGATTTGAAGTGT
>CAWUFW010024413.1:0-60796 GCA_963921515.1 Calotriton arnoldi | reverse complement strand
ATGCATGACACAACCAGCACACCACAACCTAGGGAATGCAAGAAGAAGACATCCCCCCAACACCATGACAAGCGTGTGTAGACTGTGTCAAATGCCTACAACACCGAACATGACTTTGAACATACAATGTGACCCCCTAGCACATGTGCCACACATATATGTGTGTGGCACCCACAATGCAAGCAGGCCATGACCATTGTGGCAATGGGGTCCAAACCCCCATCATCACAGTGACCAAAATGTAAGTGTGGGGTCCATAGCTGAAGCACACTTTGAACAATGTGGCAATGGGGTCCAAACCCCCATCATCACAGTGACCAAAAGGTAAGTGTGGGGTCCATAGCTGAAGCACATTTTGAACATTGTGGCAATGGGGTCCAAACCCCCATCATCACAGTGACCAAAATGTAAGTGTGGGGTCCATAGCTGAAGCACATTTCGAACATTGTGGCAATGGGGTCCAAACCCCCATCATCACAGTGACCAAAATGTAAGTGTGGGGTCCATAGCTGAAGCACACTTTGAACATTGTGGCAATGGGGTCCAAACCCCCATCATCACAGTGACCAAAATGTAAGTGTGGGGTCCATAGCTGAAGCACATTTCGAACATTGTGGCAATGGGGTCCAAACCCCCATCATCACAGTGACCAAAAGGTAAGTGTTGACAAAGAAAGAGGTGCAACTGCCAAACTGCATGGATGATTCCTGGTCACAGAACAACAAACACATCAGTGGCAAAGTAGTGTATGTGTCCCATTGCAACATAAATTGGGGGAGCCAAATCCTGCAGTGCAAATAAGACATACCTTTGGCCATGTGCAGACAAACAACACCCATGGGGGCTGACACCGTCAACAATCATCAATGACACAATGACAGAAGTGACCATCAGAATGCAGACCCACATATTTGCACCAATGGGCACACACATGCAGATACCCTGTGGAGACTGCAGATGTGAGGTGAACAGATACCATACCATGGCAGCAATGGGACACACAAACCATGATCATTGTGCTGACCGATGACCTAGGAGTCCCAGGGACAGCAGGGGAAACCCACCAAACTACATACAGCCAATGGCACACCCAAGATATGCCAATGCAGTGGTGCAGATGCACAAACACAAACAGGCAGACCCACACTGCACATCATACACAACAGGTGAGGGGGGTGCCAGTGTCCCCAGGCAACCACACAACACATGAGGAGACCTGAATACCAATCATACAGATGTGCATACAGTGCCACACAAAGGTAACTCATGGATCCAAATCCCCTATGTGGGCAAGCAGGCATTGTCAGATGAGAGGGAGCACAAATCACACATGTCACACAGGCACGTAGGGACAGCAACTGACACAGCAAGACACAGACACACCACAGCACCACCCCCAGGGCCCCCACAATGTGGTGACCCTGGGCTGCATTACAATCCCACTGTGATGACAAAGCTAAATGTGGTTCACACTGTGAACCACAGTCATGTGTACTGAGCAACTAACTACCATCACACCTACACAAGCACAAATCAAACAGCATGGCCAGTAAGCCAAGGCCAACATGGAGGCAGGGGCCTAGCCGGGCAACAACTCTCATCTGCACACACTCAACACCACACCCTCGACCTCCAACAATGTGCAGCAGTGAAGCACACATGCACTGGTGACATTGCACATGCACCCATGACTATTCCAGGGTGGTGGGTGGGAACCAAGGTGCAGAAACACATCACACATGGACACTCAACAAGACTCCTGAATGTCTGACACACTGCACACTACGCTGTACATGGACATGACGGCAATACCACACCAACCAATGGGATCCCAGCCACAGTCACACACCAATGAAGAAGCCAAGGTCACCCACAAAGAACACACATAGACAACAACCAACATTGCAGCCCGGACCCTGAGGAGTGCCAGCAGTCACACACACAACGTGTCACAATCACTGAAAGATAACACAAACTGGAAATCACATGACAGGGGCAAACAACAAGTGCCAAGGGGAAACCTGACTGTGACCCATCTGCGTCTGCACACAAACTCAGCCCTGACAGCAAACACACCTATGGGTGACACCCTGATGACCAGTAATGTGCCATGCACCCACATCACAGAGAACCCAGGGAGAAGACTTTGGGGGAACATAGCTCAACTCAGCTAGCATCACAAACAGGTACAACACTAGGGATCACAGCATGCACAGCTAAACGGAAGTGAACACACAGACATGCACATACAACACACACCTTGGGCGCAGGCAATGTCACAGGAGTACACACTGCCATGAGGGGACTCCACTCCTGTGTGAGGAAAGCTGTGCCATATGTTGCCTCAGTAGGGCCCCATCATGTCAGCTGAGCACTTGGTCACACAATCAACAATTAGCACCAAATGAGGGCTCCCGTCACATCAGCCTGGTCATGGAAGTGCCAACGGAATCATCAGCACAGATCCAACACACTTGTATAGCAATGTTGCACTGACAACACAGATGAGTCCTTCCCCATTGATGCCCAAACCTGCATGTCCACTGGAGATGGCCACACGGTCAGGGAAGTAGACGAATTGAACAATGGCAGGCACAACAGATGTGCAGGGGTGGAAGCCACAGATGTGAAATAGCCAATCTAAGTAGGAAATCCCATTGCCAAATACTGAACACATGACACCCTCAGATGCTGCTATGGATGACATGGATACACCACAGGATAGGACACATTCCCCCTGGACCACATGGGTTCCTGCACAGTAACACTTCATTATCATGAGACCAAATATCACCATCACTGCAGCAAGGGCATGGTTAGCATCATCAACATCATGTACATCAGAAGCAAAAGCACTAGAGAACAGAAAGTTGCTTTATTCAGCATATGTGGCATTAAAAGTAGAAGTCCGGTAGAACATAAACAAAGGCCAATGGCCAGTCCATCAACAAAGTCACAAGTGGGTGACAGTGGCAGATGCCACCCTACACATGCCTGCACAAAACCAGGGACAATCCACTAGGAGGGGCAACCGGGGGTAGGCCAGGCACCGCAGGGACAGGATCAGGGCTCACCAGGAGGAAGCAGGGAAGGGGTGGTGGGTGCTGGAGAGCCACTGACAACTGCAGTGGAGGTGTCTGACATGGTGTGTGCCGGCACAACTGGGGGGCATGGCTCAGATGTTGTGGGTGCCGGCACGACTGCAGTGGACCCTGCAGATGGAGTGGACAGGTCCGCCACTGCAGTGCCCAAGTCAGACAGGGTGGTAGTGGACTCCACTGCAGTGCCTACCACCAGGGGAGGAGAATGGGGAACAGGCAAGGTGGGCTGGACAGAGGGGGAGGACACCCTCACCACATCAGTGGCACAGACAAGCGCAGCGGGGGGTGTGGTGCCGGGAGAGCAAGTGGCAGGGGGAGAAGGCCGGAGCCTCTTGGGGATGGTATATCTGTGGGTGGGGGAACCTGGGGCAGGGTGTGGTGGGGGCACCTGTGGAGTGGGGGCCTGAGGGATGGAGGAAGGAGACCTGGTGCTTGAGCTGCAGGGCGGCGGCGGGGTCTTGCTCTTACCACTCCGGGGGACTTGCGGGTGGGGGCCTCAGTCTGTCTGCGCCTGGGGGAGGGTGTCCGGGGGCGAGGGGCACTCTGCTCCGTGTGGGGGCTTCCTCTTCACCCTGGATGCTGGAGCAGCTGGATCGGAGGGGAAGAGGCCGAGGTCACTGAGGAAGAGGCGCTGGGTCTTTGGGGTTGCAGGTGAGGCAAGGGAGGGTGCTTTGGAGGGAGAGGCAACTGAGGACTGCGCAGTGCCCGTGGATGCGTGTGTGTGTACCAGGGCCCCATCCCCTGTGAGTCTGGTTTCAGTCCCCTGACTGTGCGTGCGTGTGCGTTTTGTTTGTGGCGTGTGTGTCTGTGTGCTGGACGTGTGTGTGCTGGTGTGTGCCTGTGCCGGTGTGTGTGTGCTTGGGACGGGTAAGGTGCTGGGGAGTGTGGATGGAGCAGAGGCAGGAGGGGTGAGGGACTGTCTGAGGAGGGACACTGCTGCCGTCAGGGAGGAGTCCATGGACCTATTGCCCCTCTGTAGGTCAGACATGCCCGATGAGATGCCCTCCATGAACGACACCAGCTGAGTCAACAGTGCGGTGTGCGCATGGAGGACACTCAGCATGGCTGTCTGCCCTACATGGAGCTGGCGAAGGAGGTACACAGACTCCTCACTCAGGGCAGCAGGGGACACAGGGGCAGGGGGTGCGGTGCCTGGCCCAAAGGAGACACGCTCCCGAACATGGGAGCCTCCACGGACCTGGGGAATGGGAGCCGATGGGAGGGCGGTGGTGGTGCTGGTGGTGGCGGGGACAGCAACACTAGCTGGGGTGTGGTGGCTGCTGACACCCGCCTCCACAAGGGAGTCATCCTCCGAGTTGCTCTGGTCCTCAGCTGAGGTGGATGGTGCTGAGGACTCCTCGGTGTGGCTCCCCTCGCCCTCCGTGCCACTGGGTCCCTCCGACCACTCCTCGGCTGCTGACCCAGTCTGGCTCTCTGGCTCCTCCTGGTCCGTGGAGCTGTCCCCTTCCGTGGCCGTGGATGTATCTGCAAACAATGGGGAAACAGACAGACATCAGTCACCTGCACCAAACGCACACACCACTGTGAGCACAGCACATTACAGAGCAAGCCCTGGCATCATTAGTTGTACATTGCTAAAAGTGCCCTAACTGAACAGGAGAAGCCAATTGTCAGTCTGATGCCAAGCATGGCACTCACATCCCACATGGCCTTGCACCCATCTGTCTGGTGTCTGTTGGATTGCAACACCCCAGTGTGGACACATGCACCAAGTACACAGTAGTTGGACAGTGCAGAGGACACGGTGTGGCATGTGGACATGCACACATCACAGCTCTTGCCACTGAGTCAGTACAGGTTTCCGGATGAAAGGGATGCCCAGAGTCAAATAGGAAATGCATGTGATGCATACCAGCGACAGACACCATGATGCACCCATGTCCTGATAGCCATCGCCACAATGGTGTGCATGTAGCACATGTCACTCCCCTGCAGGACCACCAATAAGTTGACACATGCCATGGCAGAGGCATGACTGCTAAGTCATACATCACTGTCTCAGTGATGTATGACTTGGCAGCCAGACAACAACACTATGCACTGTGTCACAATAGTAGGTCATGGGGAATGCAAGTCCTGGAGCTGCACAAGTGCACATGTACATCCCCCACACAACACATCATCTTAACCCTCATCTGTCCAGGTCATACCTATTGGACATATGGGAGACCTGTGACACTACCCTCTGAACCTGAGCCCCTCACAATTTGCTGTGAATGGGGAACAGCTGCCTGAACTTCACATTCGCATACCCCAGTCTGCACGGGCAGCTGATCAAACACCTATGTGACACACAAGTATCGTCTCCTATGGTCACATCTCCAGGGGCATGCTGAGCCCCTACCAAGAAACACCCCAGCAGTCCTGGCAACTAATCCACAGCACACTGACACAGAGGCAGACACCTGAGGGGTCAAATCACTGTGCACAATGTGTCAGCTGATACACGGGAGTGGGAGTACAGAGTGCATTGCATGGCCTGGAGTAGGCATGACTGTCCTGCTCCACATGAATGAGGGATGTGCCCTGGACAGTGGATAGCTGGCTATGTATGTGTGACACACGTAATCTGCACACTCCTGGGGCCCAAACATTGTTCCCACCCGCTGCATGGGCGTGTGCCACATACCCCAGGCACATGTGGTGGCTCAGCTCAGCAAGTGGACCGCATATCAAAGCAACACGCAGATCACATGTCCAAACACAGGCGTTGTGTGAACAATGGACCCACCCATGATGCCCACAACAGAGTTAGGGAAACAGATGCTGTCCCCCACCTTTAGTGAAGCAAACTGCAAGGACACAGTCCCAAGTGACACAATTCCCTGAATGTAAGGGCCACACCTGGGTATCAGATGAGCAGTGGGCAGTGCACAATAGAGGGACATGGCTCCTGGACAACATGACTGCTGCACTGTGGCAGTTGAACCAGGCCAGAGGAGGGCACAAAGCATGTAATACAGAGTTCACAGTGCAGTCTTTGACTCACCCCTCCTTGCTGCTGTCTGGCCTTCAGCTGCCCATCCAGGTCTGGAAACACCACCGCCAGGATCTGGAGCATGTGGGGGGTCAGGGTCCGTGTTCCGCCCCTCCTGCGAGGAGGCGACAGCTTCAGCTGGACCCGTGCAATCCTCCGGGTCCAGCCCCGAAGGTCCTGCCACCTCTTCTGGCAGTTGCGGATCCGGCGCTTGTAGACCCCCACGGACCGGACGGCCCGGACGATGTCCTTCCAGATCTCCTGCTTCCGATGGGCATTAACCTGTCAGGATGACAAAGTGAAAAGGCCATTACTACACATGCAACATATCCGTGCATGACACAGTTGTATATACATGTCTCAATCACAGGGGCACATGATGTACACAGGCAGTGCAAAGCTGCCCATGGACAGTTTGCCAGACGTCACTACATGGTATCATTGCATGGGAAGTAAAACCTTGTTCAAATGCACTGTCACTGCACCATACCTGTCCAGTGCATGTCACTACACACTATGGGGGTGACAACTACTCAGTGAGCCTGCTAGCCAGTGGCGTGCAGACTTTCAGCCTTGCTAGTCAGACAAAATGCACATTCAGAAAGGCAGTGCACAGAACACTCACCTGCTCCCCTGGTGTCCCATACAGCTTGCTGTACTGTGGAAGTAGGCTGTCCAGCAGGGCCTGGTTCTCTTCAAGGCTGAAGGCTGGGGCTCTCTCCACAGTACGTGCCATTGCAGGGTCCAGAGGGGCAGAGACAGCAGCAGTGCAGTGGCAGATGTCGTCCTGGAGCATGTAGTGCAGGCAAGTGAGCTCTCAGGGGAACAGCCAGCAATATATATGTGCTGGAGAGGCAGATACTGTCCCTTGTGTCCAAAGTGATAGGTCCAAGTCGTTTGCATCTTCTGAATCTGGCCAATCCATGGAATAGCAGCACCAAAACACGCCCACAGCATCCTTCAAATCTTCAACTTCATGACATACATGATTTTGCAACATTGTTGTGGGTGACCAACTGATTTTCCAGCAACCGACTCGTTCGAAATTCGAAAACGCGTCCGTTGCCAGGCAAGCCCATTGTCAATGGGTGCGCACCGATCGGTCCATTGCGGTACAACGCGTACAGGGGTACAACGCGTACCCGCACACATTGAATGCAATGGGCCGGCCGGAGGCACCGATCGGTCCATTGCAGTACAACGCGTACAGGGGTACAACGCGTACCCGCACACATTGAATGCAATGGGCCGGCCGGAGGCACCGATCGGTCCATTGCAGTACAACGCGTACAGGGGTACAACGCTGTACCCGCACACATTGAATGCAATGGGCCGGCCGGAGGCACCGATCGGTCCATTGCAGTACAACGCGTACAGGGGTACAACGCGTACTCGCACACATTGAATGCAATGGGCCGGCCGGAGGCACCGATCGGTCCATTGCAGTACAACGCTGCACAGGGGTACAACGCGCACCGCGCACACATTGAATGCAATGGGCCGGCCGGAGGCACCGATCGGTCCATTGCAGTACAACGCGCATAGGGGTACAACGCGTACCCGCACACATTGAATGCAATGGGCCGGCCGGAGGCACCGATCGGTCCATTGCAGTTCAACGCGTACAGGGGTACAACGCTGCAGGGGTACAACGCGCACTCGACACATTGAATGCAATGGGCCGGCCGGAGGCACCGATCGGTCCATTGCAGTTCAACGCGTACATGGGTACAACGCGTACCCGCACACATTGAATGCAATGGGCCGGCCGGAGGCACCGATCGGTCCATTGCAGTACAACGCTGCATAGGGGTACAACGCTGCACTCGCACACATTGAATGCAATGGGCCGGCCGGAGGCACCGATCGGTCCATTGCAGTACAACGCGCACAGGGTACAACGCTGCACCCGCACACATTGAATGTAATGGGCCGGGCCGGAGGCACCGATCGGTCCATTGCAGTTCAACGCTGCATAGGGGTACTAACGCTGCACTCCGCACACATTGAATGCAATGGGCCGGCCGGAGGCACCGATCGGTCCATTGCAGTACAACGCGTACATAGGTACAACGCTGTACCCGCACACATTGAATGCAATGGGCCGGGCCGGAGGCACCGATCGGTCCATTGCAGTTCAACGCGTGACAGGGGTACAACGCTGCACTCCGCACACATTGAATGCAATGGCCGGCCGGAGGCACCGATCGGTCCATTGCAGTACAACGCGTACATGGGCACAACGCGGTACCCGCACACATTGAATGCAATGGGCCGGCCGGAGGCACCGATCGGTCCATTGCAGTACAACGCGCACAGGGGTACAACGCGTACCCGCACACATTGAATGCAATGGTCCGGCCGGAGGCACCGATCGGTCCATTGCAGTACAACGCGCACAGGGGTACAACGCTGCACCCGCACACATTGAATGCAATGGGCCGGCCGGAGGCACCGATCGGTCCATTGCAGTTCAACGCGTGCAGGGGTACAACGCGTACAGGGTACAACGCGCACACATTGAATGCAATGGGCCGGCCGGAGGCACCGATCGGTCCATTGCAGTACAACGCGTACAGGGGTACAACGCGTACCCGCACACATTGAATGCAATGGGCCGGCCGGAGGCACCGATCGGTCCATTGCAGTACAACGCATCACTGTACATGTGACTGGCATATGTCAGCATGCCTGTCTCAGATGGACATATGCCAGCCACAGATAGCTCCCAGGGAGTGAGGGGCACACTCTACATCACGACAGCCTGTCCAAACTTTATCATAAGGCATGTAAGGCTGCATTTCCTATTGTGTGTATGTTGGTGTACATGTTGTCCTGTGGGTGTCACCTGTGGGCAGCCACCCCCAGGCTGTGCACGTGTTCATGGGGACAGGATCCTGGGTGTTACGTGTACATGACCACTGTGATGTGCAACTGTTCATATCTGTGCATGTGCCATGGTCACATTTCACGGTGGTGTATGTGTATGTCATGTCACATACCCCGTGAGTCCCATGTGGGACGGTATGTTTGAGCCAGGGTGTCCCAGTGGCACAATAGTGATGGTCCTCCACAGTCTTTGTGCATGTAGTGTTTACAATGTCTCTGATTTCATGTGCACAATGGGAGACAGTCTCCACATCCAGGTTGTGTGTGCATGGACTTTGATGTTGTGCGTGTGTGTGTCACAGACGTCCATGTCTGTCCTGCCGTGGCAAGTGGGGCCACTACCTGTGGGGGTCATGGTTGTTTTGCTGTGGTGTATACATGATACTCCATGTAATGCCAGTGTCCATGTGGCAATACAGGGTCCCTGGGAATGTACCTGTCGTTGAGCTGTGGTGCCTGGGGCACATCTGTCCTCACATGTCACTGTGGGGGTTATTGTGACACGGCAGCAGGAGATGGGAACTGTGACACGGCCTCATGATATCCAATGGGCCAACCTGGGACTAATTGATGCCACCTGTTGGACCGTGTTGACAGATGTTGGCCATGTATGTACCATACATGTCCTTCCGGAACTGCACACTTCATGTAGTTGTGCCTCATAATGATGTATGTTGGGATCTTGAGTGTGTTCAATGCCGCATATGTGGGGTGACTGACAATCTTGCTTACTTCTCTGCACTGCAGGGCTCCTGCTGTCCATCGACCATTCCCAGACCTGGCAACGATGGTGGAACGGGACAGCATCCGACGGTACCGCTTCACCAGGCAGCTGATTGAGGATTTGGCAGTGCAGTTGTCCCCACATTTGCAGCCTGGCCGGCCGTATCCTACAGCGCTGACCCCCAAGGTGAAGGTGATGGCAGCCCTACACTTCTTTGCCACCGGTACCTTCCAACATACTGTGGCGACTGCTGGTGGGATGTCACAGACCATGTTGAGCCGTGTGCTCCGCGATGTTTTGGCGGCAATGTTGCTATTCCTGAACCGGTACATCTATTTCCCTAGACTGCGACGACTCACTGACGTGAAGAGTGACTTTTATGCCCTGGGGAGGATGCCGCATGTCATTGGCTCCATTGATGGGACACATGTGGCTTTGGTACCACCACAGGCCCAGGAGCAGGCCTACAGGAACCGCAAGTACTACCACTCGGTCAATGCACTGGTGGTGTGTCTTGCAGACATGACCATCACACACGTGTGTGCCCGTTTCCCTGGTTCAGCACATGATGCCTTTGTGATGAGGAGTAGTCGCATCCCCAGGATGATGGCACAGATGCAGAACCAGCGTGCCTGGCTTGTCGGTGTGTACTGACTTTGTGCCATTGTGTGTGATCTGATCTGTAGTATTCCGCCCACTTTTCCAAGTCAGCTAATGTGCACTTGTCTGTCCGTAGGTGACTCGGGATACCCCAACATGCCGTGGTTGCTGACACCCCTCAGGAACCCTGTGACACCAGCCCAGATGCGCTACAATGAGGCACATGGTCGGACCAGGAGAGTGATTGAGCGGACATTTGGTCTCCTGAAGAGCCGCTTTCGCTGCCTGGACAAGACCGGAGGGTCCCTCCCATATGCCCCTGCGAAAGTGTGCAAGATTATCATCGTCTGCTGCATGCTCCACAACCTGGCAGTGCGAAAGGAGTTGCCTCTCATCCAGGATGACAATGACCAACATCCGCCACCTGTGGAGGATCCTGGCCTGGACCACGATGCCAGTGACGATGATGATGATGATGGTGATGGTGATGTCCGCACACAGCTCATCACCAACTTCTTTAGCTGAATGTGAGTATCCTGAGGTGTCATGTCAATGATGTGAGTTGGCATGATGTGTGGGTGGTGCTCTGGTGCTGTTGGAGTGTGTCCATGGGCTACTTGACTTGATGTGTGTTGCGATGTGTGCTAACAGGTGGGCTGTACTCCCCAACAGTGTTGACATGCTAACTTGGTTCTGGGTGGGTATCTTGTAACATGTATTGTGCATGAGTTTTGCTGTTCTGTCCTGTACTCCATTGCTTTTGTCTGTGTGTCATTTCTGTCCTTCACAGGGTACTTTCAGATTCGTTTGGTCAACTGTGTCCACCGATGACGTGATTGCACATCCAGGCTGGTAGCTGTTGTGTCCCTACAGGTGATGTGCGCCACACCCATGGACTTCCTTCCGTCTACAGTTGTTGACTGTGTGCCCGCTGCCAGGTGGGATTACCTTGCATCTGTAGTGGTTACGACATGTTGCAACTGTGTAATAAACCTGTGCTTCACTTTGTGATGTGCGTTGTCTGTGGTCACACATTTGACTGCCATTTGCTTACTGCACCTGTGGGCTACTTGACTACAACTGGGAATGGGTGTGGTGTCTGTGCATTGCACCGTCTTCCCTGGCAACATCAGTGTAGGCAATGAGTCAGATGGCCTAGGTGTGTATGTGTTGTGTAGCCCTGGTGGTGTGTCTCCCTCATGTGTGTCACGTTGCCTGTACTCACATGCCTGTGTTGTCCTTGCTGTTGCAGTTCGCATACACAGTGTAATTTTGCAGTTCATCATCCCCATAACAGCACCCACTTTGGAATCACGACAGAGGCAAGTATGGTGTATTAGTGTGTTTATTGTGATACATTTGTGTTAATAGTGCATAGGATGGGTAGTGCTGTACATAAATCTTGCAATCCGAAGTTCCTAGGTGAATTGAAAGTCCTGGTAGACAGGATCCCCAGTATCGGGGCCACAGTTGTCTGACACATTGGTCCAACTTGTACTCCCCATGCAATGTGTGGGAGTAGTGTTGCCGTCAACAGGGTGAACAGTCTGTGCACAAAGGCGAACATCCAGAACAGGTTCAGGCTTCCTGGGAGTTGCGCTTGGCCATCGGCCTCTCACTTTTCCCTCCTCGGACGACCCCTCTTCTTGGGAGGGGCCCCTCAAGTACAGGCTGCTGCGGTGCAGGGGACTCTCCGCCAGAGTCCTCCTCCCTCCCTGTGGCAGTTGCAGTTTGTTCGGCACCAGATGTTGTTGGCACACAGGGAGGTGTGGACTGGTTGCTGTTCATCTGGTGGAGGCATTGTAAAATGTCCCTGTGCACCGCCGTCATCTCATGCAGTGCATCCCACTTGGACTCCACGCGGGACATGTGTGAGTCCACGCGGGACATGTGTGACTCCACGTGGGACATGTGGGAGTCCAAGCGGGCATGATGGGCAGCCTGCTGCTGTTTCATGTCTCTGAGGAGCCCCACTACCTGGCTGAGCTCTCCGGTGCTGGACTGGTACGCATCAGCTATGCGTACCAGTTGTGGGTCATCATGCACACCAGCAACGTCTGCAAGCAGCGACCTCTGTCTCCCACCCCTCCCACCACCCCTGCTGACATGTGCAGTGTGTGCAGTGGCACGCACAGATAACCCTGGTCCACCTTGGGGGTTGGTGGTGGTGGTGGTGTCCATGGCCCCAGGTTGGTCCAGGGTCCCTGTGCTGGTGTTGCTCCTTGTTCTGTCCATGTCGGCAGGGATGGTATTCGTGGTGACAGTCGTTGGAGGGGTGGGTGCAGGGGGTGCAGCTGGTGGTCCTGCTGGTGCTGCAGCTGGTGGTCCTGCTGGTGCTGCATGTTGACTTGCACCGGATGTGCCAGGTTGGTCTTCATCGTCCGAGGAGGACAGAGGCTGTACGACGCCAGTGAGCTCCGCATCCTCTTGAGCCTGGGACTGGGACTCCTCAGCGTCTGCTGCTGTGTCCCCATCATCACCTGTTTTTGGGAGACACAAACAATGTATGTTATGTTTCTGCAGGCATTAATGGTTGACACACATGACAGTTGTGACTGTGCCTCTGGGTGCGGGCCTGTACATTACATTGTCCTAAGTCGTCACAGTCAGGGGTTGATATTGGTGTGGCACATTGTCCTGCATTATTTGGGCATTTCTATGTATTTTCTGGGGTGTGAACATGGTCTGCATTGGTTGTGTTTGGTTGACAGCCGGCCCTCCTTCCCACCCACCCAGCCAGTCAGTTATCCCACCATGGAACGTGCTTGCGTTGCAGGGAGTGTAAGTTGTCTCTCAGGATGTCACTCAGTGGTGTCCTGCTGTTTGTTGGTGCACAGTTGCCAGCAGGGCCTTGTGCTCCCCACAGCAGTAGCCAGTGTCATCCATCTTGTGAGTCCTTCTCCACTCCCTGTGATGTGAGCATCGTTCAGGGTGGTGTTGATGGGACAGTTGTGGGGGTGAGCTATGTCTGTGACTACGACTCCCATCATGCTATTGCCTCCACCCCACTTCCCAGCATTCCCATACTTACTTGCTTTTGTGGGGAGTTCAGTGTGTGTGGGTGTGAGAGCAATGGCAAGATGGCTGACAGTGGTGTCCTGCTGTTGGTTGGTGTGCAGTACCCAGCATGCCCTTGTGCTCCCCACGACACAGCAACAGTGGCAGACATCTTTGATGGGCCTTTCCACTCTCTGTGGGATGTGCATGCGTGAGTGTGAGCTTGCTGGGCCATGTGGTGGGGGATGTAGAGCTGTGACTACGACTCCCATCATGCTATTGCCTCCTCCCCCTTCCCAGCATGCCCATGCTTCCTTCCTTTTGACTCTGCTTCCCTGTGGGGTGGGCTGGCTGTGCTGACAGGATGGCTGGGAGTGTTGTCCTGGCAGTTGTTTGGCTAGAAGTCCCAAGAGTGGCCCTGTGCTTCACACAACATAACCCAGGGTGGTGGTTCTTTGTGGGATCTTGTGTTAGGATGGGGGGCATTGCATTCTACCAGGTGGGTTCTGTGGAGTTTGTGTTGGGGTGTGTGTGAGGGGAGGTGCTTGTGACTATGGTCAGTGCTGCAAGTCCTCCTTCCCACCCAGCTAGCCAGATATCCCACCATGGAACGTGCTTGCATTGCAGAGAGTGTAAGTTGTCTCTCAGGATGTCAGTCAGTGGTGTCCTGCTGTTTGTTGGTGCACAGTTGCCAGCAGGGCCTTGTGCTCCCCACAGCAGAGGCCAGTGTCAGCCATCTTGTGAGTCCTTCTCCACTCCCTGTGATGTGAGCATGGTTCAGGGTGGTGTTGATGGGACAGTTGTGGGGGTGAGCTATGTCTGTGACTACGACTCCTATCATGCTATTGCCTCCACCCCACTTCCCAGCATTCCCATACTTACTTGCTTTTGTGGGGAGTTCAGTGTGTGTGGGTGTGAGAGCAATGGCAAGATGGCTGACAGTGGTGTCCTGCTGTTGGTTAGTGTGCAGTACCCAGCATGCCCTTGTGCTCCCCACGACACAGCAACAGTGTCAGACATCTTTGATGGGCCTTTCCACTCTCTGTGGGATGTGCATGCGTGAGTGTGAGCTTGCTGGGCCATGTGGTGGGGGATGTAGAGCTGTGACTACGACTCCCATCATGCTATTGCCTCCTCCCCCTTCCCAGCATGCCCATGCTTCCTTCCTTTTGACTCTGCTTCCCTGTGGGGTGGGCTGGCTGTGCTGACAGGATGGCTGGGAGTGTTGTCCTGGCAGTTGTTTGGCTAGAAGTCCCAAGAGTGGCCCTGTGCTTCACACAACATAACCCAGGGTGGTGGTTCTTTGTGGGATCTTGTGTTAGGATGGGGGCATTGCATTCTACCAGGTGGGTTCTGTGGAGTTTGTGTTGGGGTGTGTGTGAGGGGAGGTCCTTGTGACTATGGTCAGTGCTGCAAGTCCTCCTTCCCACCCAGCTAGCCAGATATCCCACCATGGAACGTGCTTGCATTGCAGGGAGTGTAAGTTGTCTCTCAGGATGTCAGTCAGTGGTGTCCTGCTGTTTGTTGGTGCACAGTTGCCAGCAGGGCCTTGTGCTCCCCACAGCAGTAGCCAGTGTCAGCCATCTTGTGAATGCTTCTCCACTTCCTGTGATGTGAGCATGGTTCAGGGTGGTGTTGATGGGACAGTTGTGGGGGTGACCAATATCAGTGACTACGACTCCCATCATGCTATTGCCTCCACCCCCTTCCCAGCATGCCCATGCTTCCTTCCTTTGACTCTGCTTCCCTGTGGGGTGGGCTGGCTGTGCTGACAGGTTGGCTGGGAGTGTTGTCCTGGCAGTTGTTTGGCTAAAAGTTCCAAGAGTGTCCCTGTGCTTCACACAACATAACCCAGGGTGGTGGTTCTTTGTGGGATCTTGTGTTAGGATGGGGGGCATTGCATTCTACCAGGTGGGTTCTGTGGAGTTTGTGTTGGGGTGTGTGTGAGGGGAGGTGCTTGTGACTATGGTCAGTGCTGCAAGTCCTCCTTCCCACCCAGCTAGCCAGATATCCCACCATGGAACGTGCTTGCATTGCAGGGAGTGTAAGTTGTCTCTCAGGATGTCAGTCAGTGGTGTCCTGCTGTTTGTTGGTGCACAGTTGCCAGCAGGGCCTTGTGCTCCCCACAGCAGTAGCCAGTGTCAGCCATCTTGTGAGTCCTTCTCCACTCCCTGTGATGTGAGCATGGTTCAGGGTGGTGTTGATGGGACAGTTGTGGGGGGGGCAATATGTGTGACTGCGACTCCCATGATGCTATTGGCTACACTGACTTGGCCAGCATACACAGAATTCCTTCCTTTGAGTGGTCTTCACTGTGTGTTGGTGTTGTTGTGGTGGCTACATGTCTGGATGTGTTTGTTAGTTCTATTTGTGCCACTGCCTAGCTGTAGTTGTAGTTGTGTTTGTACATGTGTTGGCACAGTTGGATGTGACTTTTTTGATGGCATGTGTTGTGTTTATCTGACTGACATACACATTTTGGGATGATTCTGTTCTGGTTGCTGTGTAATTGCTATGAGTGCATGGTTTGACTCTCCCCTTGACAGTGATGTGTGTGTTTTGTGGCAGTATATTGTGTACATTTGTTGTGTACTCACCAGGCTCTGGGATGTCCTCTAGTCCATATACGCTCACTGGCGGAAGGATGGCCCGCACCTTCTCCTCCCAGGGCCTGAGGTATATTGGCTTGGCAGGAGGGCCACTGCCGGTGTATTGGCTGTTGATGTAGTCTTTCTTCAGCAGGTCCTGTACCCTCCTGCGCACGTCATACCACCTGTTCTGGATGTCGCTCTTTGTGCGCCGACATGGTGATTGTGCGTTCACCCTGTTGATGATCCTCTCCCACATCTTGGTTTTCTGGGAGATGGGGGTCTGTTGGACCAGTGTGCCAAACAGCTGTGGCTCTACCCTGAGGATCTCGTCTACCATGACTTCCAATTCACTATCTAGGAACTTGGGATTCTTCTTGGGGGGCATGGTGATGGGTGGTGATGGTGAGTGATGTGTGTGTTGGTGTGCAGGTGAGGGTGTGTGAGTGTGTGTTTTGCTGGGTGTATGTGAGGTAGGTATTTGTTGGTGTGCTGATGGTGTGTGGCTTGTGTGAGGGATGAGCTGTGGGTGTGTAGTTGCTTTCTCTTGGGTGCTGGCAGTGGAATGGCATTTGCAAAGGCTCATGGTTGTGATTTGTGTCCTTTATATAGGTGGAGTTGCGGGTGTGTCTTTGTTCTCTGTCCCCACCCCCCCAGTATTTATTGGCTTGGTAATTGCTTGTTTGGCCTTTTTTTGGGTGATTTTTCCTTTGTGCTGTTTGTGTATGTTGGAAACGTTCTTGTGACCGAGTCGGACCCTGCATTTGTCTCGTACGGTCTTCTCCGTTTCGTTCACGCTGTGTTTGTGCAGTTTTCTATGCTGCTTACGCGTCGGTCGCGGTGTTTTGTGTTGCTTCGGCTCGGTTTTGTATGCGTGTCGGTCATACGGCTTGGCCTCCGTCCGACTCGCTCGTGGTTTTCGCGCCTTGCATCGTACTTTGCGGTTTGGAGTTCGCGTGTACGTTTCGGTCGGATTTGTTCCGGGTGCGTGTCGGTCGGTTGGATTTGCGTGTTTTTCCGGCCGGATTGCTGTTTTCCGTGCGGCTCGGTCGGTCGACTTGGTTTCAGTACGTGTCGTTTGGATTTTTCACGCCTTGCATCGTACTTGGCGTGTCGGGCGCCACGGGTACGTGTCGGTCGGTATTATTTCCGGATCCGAGTCGGTCGGTGCTTTTTCCGGCCCGAATCGGAATCGACCCCTTGATCCGAGTATCCTCTTTGTTTAAATTTCTCTACCATGATAGTCTGACTATTTTCATACAGTTTTTTGTTAGATGAAATTCTTTTTAGTCTCAGTAGTTGAGAATATAGTAAATGCTTTTTAAGTGATGTTTGGTGAAAGCTAGTTTAATGTAATAAATTATTTCGATCAGTTGGTTTGGTGAAGACACTATTGATCAGCCAAGTATTTTCATCAGCAATTTGAACATCTAAAAACGTGATTTTTGTTCCTACTCATAGTGAAAGTAAATTCAATTCTTTCATACACTGCATTTAATGTTTCAATAGCATCCAATACGTTATTTTCTGTCCCTTTCCAAATAAGAAAGATGTCGTCGATGTATCTACGATACATTATTAAGTTCTCCACCCAATTTTGTTTGCAAAGAATGTTATCCAATTCAAACCTGTGCATGAAGACGTTCTCATATGATGGGGCTGCACAATTTCCCATAGATGTTCCTGACATTTGCTTACTAGAGGTAACAGGAGGGCTAGTTGGCCCTCAGGGACCCTCAAGAGGCAAGGGCACTTCATACCCCAACCAAGAGAGCACCAGGAGGCGCGTTAGCAGAGTGGTTGAGAAAGGGGGCATGACCTGCGACCACCTCTCAGCAATCCCAATGTGTGGGGCTTACTAGAGGCAACAGGTAGGCTAGTTGGCCCCTAAGGACCCCCAGCAGCGAAGGGGACTTCATCCCCCAACCAAGAGTGCCCCAGGAGGCACGTTTCCAGACTGGTGGAGAAAGGGGGCATGGCCTGGTATCAGAACTCAGCAATCGAGCTGTGTGGGACTTACTGGAGTTAACAGGAGGGATAGATGGCCCACAAGGATGTCCTTGGGGCCAACTACTTCTCTTGTTACCTCCTGTAAGTCCCACACAGTGGGATTGCTAAGAGGTCTTCAGAGGGCCACACACCCCTTTCTCCGTCACTCTGCAAACACGCCTCCTGGCACACTACTGGAGGGGGGATGAAATCCACTTTACTCCAGAAGGACCTTGGTACCTCATGTAAGTCCTACGCTGTGGAATTTCTGAGAGCTGGTCGGAGGCCCAGCCCCTTGAAAATGAACTGCTAGTTAAAAAACCTTAGAAAGACACCAAAAAAAACCAAAGGTTTCAGAGACGTTATAGTTAGGATTTAGCATTTACAAAACTGTAGAAATTCACTAAAAAAACACAGGTTTCAGGAATGTTATAGTTAGGAATTAGCATTTAAAAAACCTTAGAAATTCTCGGAAAAAAACGACAGGTTACAGGATCGTTATAGTTAGGCTGACATTTCACTTGTACAAAACCTGTGAAATTCAGCCATTATAGTTAGCTGATCTAACTATAACTCGCGCCGCGGCAATGCACTGCTGATGACGTCACATATTGCATCACTCATGACATGGTCAGTGACATCACCTTCCTTCATGTCAGGTACCTTGACACCCTTCTTAACATTGTAATATTCCGTGGTAACAAGTTGCTTCTGGGCCGCATCACCCTACAGAGCAGCACGGTTGACCTATACGCAATCTTTGTTTTTTAGCCACCCTGGAACCTTCTTTAAGCCAGATTCCCTCCCTTCACCCAATGGGGTGTTACCCTATAGGACCACACCAATTTATTCAGCTCTTCAGACCAGGATAACCCATTTGACAATGAGAGTTGCATATTTTCCATAATCAAGCGATTAACTCTCTCTACCAATACATTGGCTTGAGGTCTAAACAAAGCCACCTTTTCATGCTTGTTAGAAATGGGGGTCTCTAGTTGGCAGAGGTAGGTACCTTTGTCCAAATAGGGACCCTTGTTTCTAGTCAGGGTAAGGGGGATACACTCCTAAAATAACCCCTGATCACCGCCTTGGTAGCTTGGCACGAGCAGACAGGCTTATCTCAGAGGCAATGTGTAAAGCACATACAGTAATACAGTGAAAAAACTACAAATGGACACCACACCAGTTTAGAAAAATAAGTAATCTTTATCTAAACGAAAACAAGACCAAACGACAAAAATCCACAATACAGTAATAAAAATATGACTTTCAGATGGTAGAAATAGTTCAGTTCAAAGCAAATTGCAGATGCGACACTTTTCTCACAAAGTACCTGGGATGCATCACGCAAACAAACAAAACATGCCGCAGGGAAGGTGATGCGTCGGTTCCTTACACTCAGGGAAGGTGATGCGTTGGTTCCTTGCTCCGGGGGAGGTGAAGCATTGGTTCCTTACTGCTGCGCAGCGGAGGTGATGCGTCGGTTCCTTGCCGGAGAGGAGATGATGCATCGGTTTCTTACTGCATGGGGAGATGATGCGTCAGTTTCTTACTGCGTACCCCCACCGATGCGACAAACTTGGCGCCTCGATGCGATGGGATGCGACGAACCGGGACGATGCGTGGATTCTTCCAGCTCCCAGCAGAAAACAGTCTCTAGAGGTCCAAAACAACAGCAGGCACCTCTTTGCAGGTCAGAACTCCCAGCAAGGAAGTTCAGGGGAGCTGATGGTGGAGTCTTTGTGTCTCTGAAACTTCAGAACAGGAGGCAAGCTCAGTTTCATACCCTTGGAGATCTTCCTCAAGCAGGGGACACAGCAAACAGCAACGTCCTTTTCTCCTTTCCTTGGCAGCAAGTAGCCACTGCAGGCCAACCCCAGACAGCAAACAGCAGAGGGGCAGTATTCCTCCTCAGCTTCTCTGGCTCTTCTCCTTGGCAAAGGTTCTTCTTGATTTCCCAGAAGTGATCTAAAAGTCTCGGGTCTGGGCCCCTCTTTTTATACCCAGAAATCCTTTGTTCTCTGAAGGCAGAGAGTGTCTGTACCCAGCCAAAACCAGTTCTGTGGGGCACTTTACAAGTGCACAACAACCTCCATTGTCAGTGTGAGCCCTGGCTCCAGACACACCACAGGGGGCGGAGCCATCATTGTGGAAGGCAGGCACATCCCTATTCAGGTACAGGTGCTACTCCTCCCACCACTCCAAATGCAAACCAAGCCTTTTCAGCCTATCCCTGACTCATCAGGCTCTCTGAAGCCACTGCTCCTCCCCAGCCCCTCACACTCCAAAGCCAGACATGCAATACACAAACCTAGCAGAGGCATACTGGATGGCTAAGCAAGAAAATACCTACTTTCTAAAAGTGGTATTTTCAAACACAGAAATGTAAAAATCACCCTCACTAAAAGATGCATTGTAACATTCTGAGTTCAGGCATATCAAACTTTATTTTCCTACCTTGTTCCCAGGAGTAGTTATGTTTATAAGATGTTATAAACAAACTCCCCATTCTGCCCTATGGGAACAGGCAACCTTGCAATAGTGAAAAACGAAATTGGCAGTAATTCACTATCAGGTCATGCTACACACACCAGGGCATGTCCTACCTTTCACATACACTGCACCCGGCCCACAGGAGTACCTTGGGCCTACCTTAGGGGTGACTGATATGTAAGAAAAAGGAAGGTTAGGGCCTGGCAAGTGGGTGCACTTGCCAAGTCAACATGGCAGTACTAGACTGCACACAGGCTCTGCAATGGCAGGCCAGAGTTACATTTTACAGGCTGCCCAATCAATCAATCAATCACAGAATTTGTAAAGCGCACTACTTACCCGTGAGGGTCTCAAGGCGCTAGGGAAAAAGAAAAGGGGGGGGTGCTGCTACTGGTCGAACAACCAGGTCTTGAGTAGCCTCCTGAAGGTCAGCAGGTCTTGGGTCTGTCGTAGGCTTAGTGGAAGGGTGTTCCAGGTCTTGGCGGCGAGGTGGGAGAAGGATCTGCCACCGGTGGTAGTTCTTCGAATGCGAGGGACGGTAGCGAGGGAGAGGTCGGCGGAGCGGAGTTGGCGGTTGGGGACGTAGAAGAGGAGTCGTCTGTTGAGGTAGGCTGGGCCAGTCTTGTGGAGTGCCTTGTGTGCGTGGATGAGGAGTTTGAAGGAGATTCTCCTGTCAACGGGGAGCCAGTGCAGGTTCCTCAGGTGGGGGTGATGTGGCTGTGGCGTGGTACATCGAGGATCAGGCGTGCGGAGGCGTTTTGTATGCGTTGCAGCCGCTTGATGAGCTTGGCCGGGGCTCCCGCGTAGAGGGCGTTCCCATAGTCAAGTCTGCTACTGACGAGGGCCTGGGTGACTGTTCTTCTTGTGTCTGTCGGGATCCACCTGTAGATCTTGCGAAGCATGCGGAGGGTGTTGAAGCAGGAGGATGAGACTGCGTTGACTTGCTTGTCCATGGAGAGCGTTGAGTCGAGGATGACTCCCAGGTTGCGTGCGTGGTCGGTGGGTGTCGGGGCTGCTCCCAGCGTCGTTGGCCACCAGGAGTCGTCCCAGGCTGAGGGTTGGAGCCGAGGATGAGGACCTCTGTCTTCTCCGTGTTCAGTTTTAGTCGGCTGATCTTCATCCAATCGGCGACGGCCTTCATTCCTTCATGGAGGTTGGATTTGGCGGCGAGGGGGTCCTTGGTGAGGGAGAGGATCAGTTGAGTGTCGTCGGCGTAGGAGATTATGTTGAGGTCGTGTTGTCTGGCGATGCGTGCGAGCGGGGTCATGTAGATGTTGAACAGTGTTGGGCTGAGGGACGATCCCTGGGAGTGCGCCGCAGATGATCTCGGAGGCTTCGGATCGGAATGGTGGGAGGCGGACTCTCTGGGTTCTGCCGGCGAGGAAGGAGGTGGTCCATTCCAGGGCCTTGTCTCGGATCCCTGCGTCGTGGAGGCGTGCGCGTAGAGTGCAGTGGCAGACAGTGTCGAAGGCGGCGGAGAGGTCCAGCAGGATGAGGGCTGCGGTCTCACCATTGTCCAGCAGGATCCTGATGTCGTCGGTGGCGGCGATGAGGGCAGTCTCAGTGCTGTGGTTGCTGAGGAACCCTGATTGGGATGGGTCCAGGATGCTGTTTTGTTCGAGGTATCGGGTTAGCTGTTTGTTGACGATCTTCTCGATGACCTTGGCTGGGAACGGAAGCAGGGAGATGGGCCGGAAGTTCTTGAGGTCTCTCGGGTCCGCCTTGGGTTTTTTGAGTAGGGCGTTGATCTCTGCGTGTTTCCAGCTCTCTGGGAAGGTCGCGGTCTCGAAGGAGAGATTGATGACGTTGCACAGGTGGGGTGCGATGGAGCTGCTGGCTTTGTTGAAGATGTGGTGCGGGAAAGGGTCTGACGGGGAGCCCGAGTGTATTGTGCTCATGGTCTTGATGGTGTCCTCGATGTTCACGCTGGCCCAGGCTGGCAGGGGGTCGTGGTCGATGGTGTGCGGCGGGTCTGGTGCATCGATCTTAGTTGGGGCTGTCTGGGTGTTGAAGCTGTCGTGGATGTCGGCGATCTTGCGGTGAAAGAAGGTGGCGAGGGAATCGCACAGGGGTTGCGACGGCGGGATGCCGTTGGTGTTGGAGCTGGGATTGGAGAGTTCCTTCACTATGTTGAAAAGCTCCTTGCTGTTGTGTGCGTTGTTGTCGAGGCGGTCTTTGAAGGAGATTCTCTTGGCGGACCTGATGAGGTGGTGGTGGTTACGGATGGCGTCTTTGTGGGCTGTGTGGCTGTCCGGTGTCTTATCACTGTGCCATTTCTTCTCTAGTTTCCGGCAGGTACGCTTGGAAGCTAGGAGTTCCGAGGTGAACCAGCTGGCTCTTTTGGTGGTGTCACTGTAGGTGAGCTTTTCAGCGGGGCGAGGGTGTTGGCAAAGTCGTCCATCCATCGTCTGAGGTTGCAGGCAGCGTCGTCGGTGTTGGATGGGTCGGAGGGAGGGCTGAGAGCGAGGGTTGCCCGAAGTTGGTCTTCGGTGACTTTGCTCCAGCAGCGGCGTGGGATCCGTTGGGTGCGGTGGTGTGTGGTGGGTTTCTGGAAGGTGAAATGGATGCAGCGGTGGTCGGTCCAGAGGAGTTCCGTGGTGTGGCTGAAGGAGACGTGGGAGCTTGAGGAGAAGATGGGGTCAAGTGTGTGGCCGGCGGAGTGGGTCGGTGTTGTGACGAGCTGGCTCAGACCGAGGTTGGCGAGGCTGTCGATCAGGGTGGTGGAGTTGCTGTCGTTGTTGTTCTCCAGGTGAAAGTTCAGGTCTCCGAGGAGGATGTAGTCGGTAGAGGTCAGGGCGTGCGTGCTGATGAAGTCGGCGATGGAGTCGCTGAACTGGGGTCGGGGCCCAGGGGGTCTGTAGACAAGGGTGCCTCTAAGGGTGGTGTTGGGGTCCGTGTGGATCTGGAAGTGCATGTGTTCGGCGGTGCTGAGAGTGTCGTCGGTGCTGGTCGAGACCCTGATGGTGTTCTTGTGGACGATGGCAATTCCTCCTCCTACTGCGTTGATGCGGTCTCTGCGGGTGATCTTATAGCCGTCTGGGATGGCTATGGCGATGTCGGGGCGGAGGAGTCGTTCATCTAGGTCTCAGTCAGGAAGGCGACGTCTGGTGATGATGTGTCGAGCAGGTCCCAGAGCTCGACGGCGTGTTTGCGTGCGGAGCGGGTGTTCAGTAGGATGCACCGGAGGTGGTTGAGGTCCTTCTTGGCGGGCGCCTCGGTGGCTCTGAGGCTGGTGTAGCTGCAGTTCCGGCAGGTGAAGGGACCATGGGTGCGTTTCGGGGCGGCCTTGAAGCAGTTGTGTGTCCGTCCGGGGTTGAGAGCGTGGAGTGTGGTGGCATCGTATCAGCGTCGGTCCTCGAGGCTGGAGCGGGGGGCGCGGCCCAGGGGTTCTGGCGCTGGGCGCGGTCCAGTCGCGGACGGGCGCAGACGGGCTTGCCTTAGGCGCGCCTTCGGCCGCGCAGCGGCCGCCATATATGGGGAGGTGGGAGGGAGGAGCAGCTGGGAGGCAGGGGCAGCGAATGGGCAGTCAGGGGGGCGGGGCCGCAGGGGACGCAGCGGCGGGAATGGAGAGAGGCAGCGAGGGGCACAGAAGGCAAAGTGGACACAAGGGAGGTGGGGGCAGCGAGGGAAAACAGAAGAAAAACACGGGCACAGTACAGTGGGGCAGCGAGGGCACAGAAGGCAAAATGGACACAAGGGAGGTGGGGGCAGCGAGGGAAAACAGAAGAAAAACACGGGCACAGTACAGTGGGGCAGCGAGGGCACAGAAGGCAAAATGGACACAAGGGAGGTGGGGGCAGCGAGGGAAAACAGAAGAAAAACACGGGCACAGTACAGTGGGGCAGCGAGGGCACAGAAGGCAAAATGGACACAAGGGTGGTGGGGGCAGCGAGGGAAAACAGAAGAAAAACACGGGCACAGTACAGTGGGGCAGCGAGGGCACAGAAGGCAAAATGGACACAAGGGGGGTGGGGGCAGCGAGGGAAAACAGAAGAAAAACACGGGCACAGTACAGTGGGGCAGCAAGGGCACAGAAGGCAAAATGGACACAAGGGAGGTGGGGGCAGCGAGGGAAAACAGAAGAAAACACGGGCACCGAGGCCACAAGCGGAGGGGCGAGCTTACCAGCAGCAGCAGCGGGCGGACAGCACAGGCGGAGCTGTGTGGTGGGGGAGCGACCTACCTGGCAAGGTCAAGGGTCCCACTAGCAGCATTTGATTTACAGGCCCTGGGCACACACAGTGCATTGTACTAGGGTCTGACTAGTAAATCAAATATGTTAATCATGGAAACACCAATTCATAATAACAATTTAAAGGAGAGCATATGCACTTTAGCACTGATCAGCAGTGGTAAAGTGCCCAGAGTCATAAAACCACCAACAACAGGTCAGAAAAAATACAGGAGGAAGGCAAACTATCTGGGATGACCTTGCAAAAAGGGCCAAGTCCAACAATGCTTGATTTCCAATCTGCACATAAATTATTTATTTTTCCTGGATACTAATTGTACACCATTAACAGATATCAGGATTTTTGGAATGCCTTCATTCATAAATACCCTTTCCAAAAATCCTACTACCTTCTCTGTGTCAATACAATCAGTGGTCTCAACAACAAACCACATAGGATGGGAATCCACCATAACCATCATGGATTTACTTTGTGACCCAAGCTTAGATATTGGACCCAGAAAATCAATTGCTACTCTTTCCCAAGGCCTTTTGGGCAGAGCCACACAAGCCAGGGGAGGTTGTCTCACAATTCTAGTTTTATCACTGTTTGCACATGCATAGCATTCTCTCACCACATCCTCAATGTCACTGTCCATACTAGATAGCCAGGGCTTTTTATGGGCGGTCAGCAGTTCGTGTGCTCACCGCTTGGTACACGATGCGGAAATGTTGAATAGGTTGGCAAATCCTTGTCTTTAAGTGATCGGCACACTTCTCCAGCAGTTATCTGATAAACTGACAGGGGAGTCAGTAATGATAGAAATGAAATCCGTTTTCTTGTATCCTTGAAACTAGTATATCCAGGGGTGGAGGTACCATTAGTCTGTCCCCTGCACAGACTGTGGTTCAACTCGTCGCCAGTGTAAAGATCCCCACGGGGAAAATGTTGGAATCTCTCTTTATTTTGCAAAGTACAGCCACAGATACCTCCAGCCTGTTCTCCAAGCTCCTCAGCTCCTACCTCCCTTCACATTCAAGAATAAACATTCCACCACCATCATATGTTCTGAATTTTATTACCCATGAAAGTTCGACAACTCCACGCCGCCCACATAAATAAATGCACTTTCAGCATCAGAGAGTGCCTTCAGTTGTGCCCACTGTCTTTCTTCCAAAAGAAGTGGGCATGCAATGTAATATGCCAGGGTTTATCTATACACTTTGCTGAGTGCATCAGGGCCCAGAGTTATCAACATTTCATGCAGCGTAGGGCAGCAAGACAACTTGGTGCACTGCATCAAAGAGACAGGGCAGTAATACAATATATTTATTGATTTATCAAGATATCTCGCATTCCTCCTCTCTCTCTCTATTCTTGTGCACTAAGTGCTGCCTACTGCCAATGCAGGCACCCTTGCACCATTGTTCAAGGGTGCCACATCTCACGTTACCCTGGATTGTTTTTGTGCGGTAAGTGGACACCTCTCTGCCCAAAAAGAACCCTTAGAGGCAAGAACAACACATCCCCTTGATAAATATGGGCCCTGACAGTAGTGGTGTATGGTGTCGGCCTTACAGGGAGGGTATTGCACCACAAGAGTGGAGTGGACGTGAAGTGAATGATACAGCCTGGATTCTGTTCCAGTGTGAGCTAGGAATGTGCTCGCGTGGGCTAATTTAAGAAGGGATGCCGAATCCTGTTACCATTAAGACAGTAGTATATCAGGGGTTTTAGCGTTCTTCTCTGTGCCTTTAGGTAGCTCATATATTCCCAATCTCCCTGATATGCAGTATGCAAAGGAAGACTGACTTGACCTATCAAACGGGGAGGTGGAGAAGCAAAGATTATTTGTTTCAATGCATGAGTAGTTCAAAATGTAACTTTAGGTTAGGAAACTAGGAATAGGATATCTGATTTAGAAAGTACAATGCTCTGACTGTCAAAATGTTTTTGTAGAGAGTGCCACTAATCATTTTTTAAATCTTCTTATTCCTTTCATAAGCATCCAAGGGCAAGAGGGCATCTGAAGGTCAAGCGGGTAGGTCAAGTGACTGCCGCCACCAGTGCCGCGGCAGGTGGGACTACCAACAGCACTGTGGCAGATGGTTCTGCTGGCCCTAGAAAGTCATGTTTACTAATATTTTTTACTTTTACCTCTACCTACTAATAAACTAGGGCCTTGTTTATTTTATACTGTCTACTTTTTTCCACTCTCCTATGTAATGTTTGCTATTGCTGCATTACTCTGTGTTTTCTATATTTTCTGTTTCTGCAGCTGACGTTCTCCAGTCTGCAGCTTTCTTCTCCTCTCTTTTTTAGTAAGCTTTCCCTTGCACGTTTGTTATATGTCTTGTGGAGTACTGTTAAGAGAACATATTTTTGTTAATGTTAAGAGGATCACACGCCAAGTAAACTGTTCACCAAACATGTTGGTTGAGAAGGCTTTCTTGATCAAATAGTAAAAAAGTATAGGGATAGAGAGAGTGGCCATGGACCCCCAAGGTTGTCTATTCATACATTATACTAGCAGTTTCCATGACAGTGCATCATAGCAGGAAAGAAATGAGATCCCATTAGCAACCCATACCATATGTCCTTCATTGACAATTCCCTTTCACCCCTTCATTGCGTTTCACTCTCAACCTTTTGTAGCCTTATCCCTCCATTAGAAGAAATTATTTTTGGCTGACTTGACTACATGGCTGTTTTAAAACGCTGTGAACCAACATAATCCTCCCAAAGTGATAGTTGTGATAGAAGATACTGCTAACTGAACCTGTAGTGAGGTATTGCTCTTGTACTTTGTGCAAAATAATTACTTAGGTGGATAATTTGGTATCTAGAATGGGTGTATTATGTTTGTTTTAGGCGCACAGACCTCCAGTGCCGCAGCCACCACCACCAGCCAGCCCTGGACGGAGGAGGCCCAGGCAATCAGAGGGAGAGATGTCCTAGCAGTGGCAGGGACAAGTGCTAAGTCACCTTGCTTTCTTATTGACAATATTGTATTTGTTAAGTGAGACAAATATCCCACCCATCATTTCCCTGCCCACAACATTTTGCCACCTAAAACTACAGCATAGTTTAATTCGCCACTGCAGTGTAGGCAGTGAAATGTGCGTCTACTTTAGTTAACAGTGCGGTTTTACAAAGTTTGCAATGCATACAAACTGAAAACAAGGTATGTTTCCCAGTGTCCACTCAGCTACCTACTACTAGTAGTAACATCTGCCACATGTTTCTGCCCAAGTGACTTATATTTCATGGCTTCCATGACAGATTTACTCCTGTTCCAATTTTTTCCTTCCGTAAATTTGTCATTCGTCAACCAATGTCACTTAGCAAAAGAGTAGAACATGATCAATGACACCCAACCATTCCATAGCTAAACCTCTACCTAGCTTAATCCCTATAACTCTCCTTCCTGTAGAGTAACTTTTCCTACTGACAAGTGAAGGTATTTGTTGAAAATATTTTATGGTGGAGGCCAGGGTGTAATGTGGGACTAACTGCCTGATTTAAACTTTGCCAAATAGGAAACTTTGTGACAGACCTGTTGAATAAAATATATCCCGTTCCCTGTACTACAGTGCATCATTTAGAATCTGTGCACTGTCTACTTACGGCAGATGGGATATCCATTGTACCTCACATATGTGATGGGGTATCCAATCTGCCCCTAAATTTAGAGTCAAGATAGAATTGAAAAGGCAGTCAGAGAAGAGCAGGGATAATAGAAATAATTATAATGAGTTAATAAACTATCATACCATTACAGCTTCCCCAGAAACATGCTTCAGAGTTGCAGACCCACCAGCATGCCCCCATTAATTACATGTAGTGCCCCCACTAACCTCCATGCACTGTGTGCCATGTACAACATGGTGCATGGTACACGTTCAATGGACATGCAGGAAGTGCTCTGCATCACGGCGGCTTGTGCTGCGGCCCTTTTCCTTGGCCGCCGTGATACGGAGTACTTTCCGACTGCCAGCATGGCAGTCACATCGAAATGCGGTGGTCGGAACGCCGCCTGGTTGTCGGGCGGTCTCCTGACTACTGCATTAGCCGGTGGCAGTCCAACCGACCACCAATGAAATCTGGGCCTTAGCTATTACCTGAAAGGATTAAGTGAGTGCTGCTACCACTTTCAGTCTTCCCAAACCTTATTGCAGGGTTTCCCAAAGGGCCTGTTTAATGCTGGTGATAGTAGTGGGCTAGCGCTAACAGGTAAGCCATTCACAAAGGGAGGTCCTACTCCCACCAATTCCAAAGGATGCTTGCTAGGTGAACTCCACTGTAGGATTATTCAGAAGGATTATCCATCACAGGCAACTGGACTGAAAGAAAACACAAAGTAAGTCGGTAATCCAAGACTGAGGGACCACCATGACAAAAACATCATGCAGACAACAATTAGCAGTAGTACTTCTAAGTACTCTGGTAAGCTAATAACTATTTAATTTATTTAAAAAACATCAAACTAAACTTTAAAAAACCTCGACTCAGGAGTCAGGATTCAGGAGAAGGTTGCTGTATATTGCATGGATTTTGTAAGCAACACAAGGCCTGACTCAGTGTTGTGATACAAAAATATTGTGATGCAGAAATACTGTTGTCAAGAATATCGATTTTTTTTCAGGTAAGTAATATCGTTTTCAATAATATGGTTGTTGTTAATATCATTTTCACCCCTGTACCCCTACAAACCCAGCCACCCGCACCTAATACCTAACTTTAAAAATACAATTATTACACAATTTACATAATTAATAATCAATTAATTATTACAATATTAATTATTTTTTAATTCATTATTACCTAATTAACTTCCCAACCTATATGCCTACAAGCCCAGCAGCCCACACCTAACATATAACTTAAAGTACTACAATTATCACACAATGTACATAATTAATAATCAATTAAATAATTAATTAATTATCAATTGTTAATTATTTGATTATTTAATTGATTAAAAATATGTCAATTGTGTAATAATTATATTTTTAAGATATATATTACATGTGGGAAGTTGGGTTCGTAGGGGTATAGGCTGGGAAGTTTTTTAAAGTAATGATTAATTAAAAATTAATTACTAATGTATTATTAATAACTTGATTGATTAATAAATATGTAAATTGTTCAATAATTGTATTTTTAAGTTATATATTAGTTGTCTGCTGCTAGGGTTTTAGGGGTATAAGGTGGGAAGGTAATTATTAATTAATTGATTAATAATAATTAATGATTACATTATTAATATGTACTTGATTGTTAATTGTGTTAAATGTATTTATTTTAGTTATTTTTTAAGTGTGGGCTGGTAGGTTTGTGGGAGTACAGTGTGGGAATGCAATTAAGTAATGACTAAATGACAATTTTTTTAACTTGATAATTAGTTATTAATCTGTTTACTGATCTTGTTAATTGTCTAATTGATTTTTTATTTGCATATAAATATATGCATATATATATTATTGGCTAGTTAAAAGTTAATATTAAGAGTTATACTTTTGTTTTAAAATAATAGGGTTATGTTTCATATATGTTATGTGCATGAAGTGAAGTGCTTTTCCGGAGTCCAACGCTTTCCCTACTGTTGCACAGACTGGATTGGGAATAGTACATTTAACCCCTTTGAAGTCCAAAACTTTCCCTACTGTTGCGCAGACTGGACTGGGAATAGTAAAATTTACCCCTCTGGAGTCCAATGCTTTTCCTACTGTTGCAAAGACTAGAGTTGGATATGCATTATTCCCATACCTTAATATTTTTTAGTGTTTTCTATATATAAGTTACATTTTATAACATTTGTATATTTATGTATATTTATGTATTATGTATAATATCTTTACTAAATGTTTTGTTTTATATTTATTTTATTTTTTTAGATTTGATTTGAATATATATATATATATATATATATATATATATATATATATATATATATATATATATATATATATCGTTGTTCCCACAGCAAAGTCGGCCACATCCACCGGATGGAGGGAAAATGCAGGTCAGTGAGTGTGAGACTCGCTAAAAATTGAAAGCATAAATCCTGACCAATGTTCACGATTCAAAAGCCTGCACACAGCGGGCCCAGTTCTCATAGGTATAGTGAGATGAAAGTCTAACTTTCCGACTTTTGGTATTCACAAAGGGAAGTTATTTACATGCCTTCCTTATATTAATCTTAAGAAAATTGCACATGTTCTGTGAAATGTAAGCCATTACTGACAGAGGCTGTGCATATTTCTGTGTTTCCTCCCACCGTCTATTTTGAGTATTTTTTCTATGTTCATCACTAAATGTACTCTTTAAGAGAGATTGGGCCGTGACGAAGACCCGGAAGGGTTGAATCGCATTGTCATTAAAAATGTCTTGGAACCAACACGCTGTGTGCAGGCTTTTGAATCGTGAACATTGCTCAGGATTTATGCTTTCAATATATATATATATATATATATATATATATATATATATATATATATATATATATATATATATATGTATATATATATATAGTTTTTTTTCACCGATTGCCACAGATGCTGACAGACACTTTTCAGAATGGGTGCTGTCTTGCCCTTTCGTGAGCAAGGCCCCAGGCATTAATTATCAAACAATGTTACACAAGGAATTGGAGCACTCAACGGGTTCCAGGTATCAATTTATTTGCCAGTTTGACGCATTTCTGCAAGTGTGCCTTTTTCAATGCAGGTAACATGAGAGATATCTGATAGTGAATCTTTAAATCTGTCTTTGTTTGCTCTTATTGGAAGACAAAAAATGGTCATTAAAAGAGGACTGCCCTCTTCCGCACATTACTCAACCAACAAACTGGCATCATGGCATGTATTTTCTAAACATTAGTTGTTCCCAGTTGGTGATGCCCGTCGACATTGAATCTTGAGTAGATAATATGTCCACCATGGATACGCATCACATCAATTGCATTGGTAGATATGCCATCTCCTTGCTTGCAGTCCTCCCGCTTTTGCCTTGATAATTATATCTCTCCCAAAAATAAACGTTTAGTCTGTATCCTTCGTTCGCCGCCAAATGCCATATCTTTTGCCACATACCTGCAGACGCAAGTCTCAGTGAGTTACGGCTGTCCATTTATTAATGTTCCAAGAATAGTAAATGTTACCCCTCCGGAGTCCAACGCTTTCTCTACTTTTGCACAGACTAGAGTGGGTATAGTTTATGCATTATTCCAAGATTTTAATATTTTCTAATGTTGTTTAAATGTACCTAATAATAATATTTGTTTATCTGTTAAATTGTATATGTGTATGTATGTTTGTGTATATATATATATATATATATATATATATATATATATATATATATATATTCCCATAATTCGTCCAAAGAATGAAGATGCACTCGCCTGCTGATGAATTCAAAGAATTCTTTTTATTTAAAAGCAACCGGCAACTTGCATCCAGATGGTATTTCTGCCTTACGCGTTTCGAAGTATCAAACTTCTTGTTCACAGGCTTCTCAGATTGGTGCAGTCACGCTGAAAACCACTCTTATCTGCATGCTAATTAGTGATATTGCCCTCTGGTGGGCCTCCTCGGTGAGTATTACTTTTAAAGCATTTTGGGATTTGTAGTGTATTTCAGTCCAATCATCCCCTCCAGTGGGTTCTGCGCCATCTCCAATTAATATTTCATTTATTCACAGCCCTCCAGTAGGCCCCCAAATGCAGCTTGCACAGTTATATTTTCGCTTTTCAGCAGTTCCGCTTTTCTGACAGGAAATGTCCCAGCCCTGCGACCCCTCCTTTACTTTTTAATATTTTCTAATCTTGTTTAAATGCACCTAATAATAATATTTGATCAAGGCTGCGGGGCAGCCGAAACGCGTTGTGCATTAAACAACTTCTGACACACTTACTACGGACTGGATTGTTTCACTCTGAGAGCGCGCTGACGGTGATGTCTTCAAAATATTAATTGCCGGTATGCTCTGCCGGCGTGCGCACCACTCTCCACGGGTCCCATGGTCTGAAAGGAGCGACGAGTGTAGATATATATATATATATATATATATATGCGTTTTATAGTAGTAAATACAAAATATAATATAAATATATTTTTTAATAATATTGTTATATTCTGAATATATATATATAGAGATACTCACACATATATATTTGTGTGTGTACGTTTATATAAGTATATATTTATATATAGTTTAAAATGTTACATTTATTTAATCTAAATTATATTAATGTTATATATTAATATATTTAAGATTTACTATTTACACTATATATTTTTATATATATATATATTTATTAAAACACAATATTTTTGTATGTTTTGAAATGTTATTAGTGTAAAACAATATTTGTTTTTTAATATTCTTGTACTTACCATTGTAAGTATTGGGAAACAATATTTTTGTAATCAATATTTTTGACTTGATATTTATGTCCCGTGATATTGTTGGAATCAATATTCTGTCAGCGATCCCCCTGATTCACAAAGGTAAAGTAAGTTGCACTTTGATGTTACTTTAATCTTGCAGTGTAAATTTACGCATAGTAAGTTTCCATGAGTAACTTAACTTTACAAGTACTAACTTTGCAAGTAGTTACTCCTATCATTTTAAATGGAATTACTGTTACTACTAGTCATTAGTTACTACTCACAGTTAGTTAGTTGCTACTGGTAGTACAGTTGCACTGCAAGAGTATACTTACACCAAAAGTTTAACTTTACTTTACCTTTCATGCTTGGGTGGGGATAGTTGGGCTGGCATGGGCTATTGTTCAGAAGATCATCTAACAGTGAGCTGGTGTCGTATTTATCACATCCGCCCACCAAGTGTGTGATCCATTTATGGTGTAAATTATTAACACTCCTCAATAGATCACCCAACCTGGGGGAAGAGGGTTAATGCTTTATTGAATGGAATTCAACCAGAATCATCCATCGAGCCCTGCACTCTTTGGAGGACACAATCTCTCTTTGCAGACTTGTATTAACAGCCAAGCGAAAGATTACACTCTTGACCAACTCATATGCTTCTTTGTTCTCACTCATGAACCTTTGCAACACCTTTTTATCAATGGTCCTGTAGCAGATGCAACAACGGGATTGCTTGGCTCATCATACTGTCCTCCTTGCTGACATCCCATGTGAAAACCTCAAAAGGAAGTAGCATTTGAGGCAGTCATTTGACTAGCCCCCATTTGTCTATCATTATGGTCTTGCTTTTCCAAGTTGTATCCCCTTCTCTTTGAAGGACAAAGTCAGTGATTTGCCTGTACTGCTCAAACAGATGTTGCAACATGAAGTAGGTTTAGTTCCAAGGTGTTGCCACTTCTGGTATGAGGGCTTTATCTGGTACTCTATTAGGACACTGAATGATCCTCAACTGCTTCTGGGCTTCAAACGAATGACCGAAATTAAATGCAGATTCTTCAACAGGTGGCCAGTATGTTGCTGACTATGCCTTCTTTTTTGAGAAAGTCCTGCATAATCAGGTTGATGCAATGCACTAAACACAGGACCCTGAATTATCTACCATCTGTCATGGCCTTGACTATTTGACTGCCATTGCCCCTGGCAACAAATTTAATTCTGAGACCTCTGTGTCAAAGTCATTGGAACATCTTGCTGTTAACGTATTCCAAAATGTTTGCAGCTGCATGGGATTTCTCCATGGCAAACATTGCTACTGTTGCATGTCACTGAATGCCCATAAAACTTTCTTCATTGCTGAGACCTGCAGATAGCTGTTGCCTAACCCCCACAAAAAAGAGAGCCAGTGTGATGTAATCAGTTGCTTGACAACTGATCCATATCTGTGGTCAGGTCTGTCTGTCGTCAGGTGGATAGTGTGAACATCACTCTGCTGCATAGCTTTGCCAACTAATTACAGCACATCATGGTGGAATGCTGGAACAGCCACTCTGCCAAAATAGATCCAGCTAGGAACCTTCCATTTTGGGCAGATATCCACCACAAATTCTAAAAATCCCATTCCTTCCACAAAAGAAACAGGGAGGAGGTGGTAGACTCAATGTGCGTCTTGGGGTAATCACTATATGAGGGAAAGGTGTCTGCATCTGAGTCTTGTGCCATTTGGGTGTTGCTAATGCAGGTGATGCTGGCACACTAAGGGGCCGATTCCGATTCCGGCCGGAAATCTCTCCGACCGAGCCGGACCCGGAGAGATTTCCGACCGAATCGGACACTGGCAGTCCGACCGAACGAGTACGATGCGCACGCATGCCATCGGACTCGAGTCGGTCGGACTCCCATTGAAGTCAATGGGAGCCTGTCGTACAATGCGTACGCGGGCTCCCATTGACTCAATGGGTGCGAGGCAGACAAGGGCGCCCCCTACAGCGTGTACGCGTCCATGCGCATCGCAGCGTACATGCACAGGTAGGGGGGACCCATGGGTCCCCCCTGTGTGCGACTCGCACGCCTACGCATACAGGGGGGTCCGACGCGGACCCCCAAAGTCCGGCTCCAACAGCTTTTTCGAGCCGGACGGCGCAAGTCGGTCGGACTGCTCGCGGCGCGCATCGTACTTACCCGGCCGGGATACGTCTCCATAGCGCGGTGCGAGTCGTGTCCATGCGAGTCGGTCGGAGCGTGTTGAAGCCGCGTTCGAGTCGGTCGGAGATTTCGCGGGTGCCTGCATCGTACTCGCTCGGCCGGACCCGCGTATGATTCGGTCGGGAAACAGGGCTCCGAATCGGATCCGGTAAATCCGAATCCGATTCGGAGCACTACCGGCCGAGATCGGAATCGGCCCCTATATGGGAGAGGGTTGATTTGTTTAATGCTGTCATCCTCTTCTTCCTCTAGACCACATTATTTTTCTATCACTGTGCACTTAGCTGCTTCCCCTCTCTCATCACCACCACCAGCTATCTTGTTAAGGTGCTCCTCCCACTGCATGGTATGGTTTTTTCTCAGATGGAATGCTTGACCTCCAGTACAATAGTGCAAACCTGGCTTAGCTTGACAAACACTGGTGTGGTGAATGGAGCATATTGCAAGGTTATCTTCCTGCTTTCTAATCGTAAAGAAGTCCCAAACTGGGAAGGAGACATTTTTTAGTATGCCAATGCCTGAAGAACTGGGGAGTGTTGTTTGCCTTTCTGTACGGCATACTATGACTGTGGTGGTGCACAGACAGAATATCGAGTTTCAAATATCGATATACAAAAATATCGAGTCTGAAATATCTTCATACAGGAATATTGAGAGCAAGAATATCGTGGTCCAGAATATCGACATTAAGGTAAGAAATATCGTTTTTGAAAATATCGAAGTTAGTAATATCGTTTGTTAAAATATCGTTGTTTAAAATATCGATTTTTATATTAGTGTTATGTATTTTAGTATGTATTTTAAAAGTATGTTATGTAATTTTTTTGTATAAGTATTGATTTTGTTTTTTAATATATGTAATACATTTTTAGTAGTGATTAATTGTATGTTAATTAAATTTTGCGTTTTTTATTTCTGTAGCGGCTTGCGGGTTTATAGGGTATTCCTATAATATATAACCCTATTCGGGTGGGAAGTCATTTAAATATAATAAAAGTAATTAATATTTTGTATTTATTAGTATTTATTTAATTTAGATTTTATAGTGTTAATTGTGGGAATTCATTTTTTATTAATTAATTAGTAATTGGTTGTTAATTTTTATTAATTAATTAATTGATAATTATGTTAATTGTGTTATTTTTTTTAGGAGCGGGTTGTGGGTTTATAGGGGAATATGGTGGGAAAGTAATTTAATTATAATAAATTAATTAATATTTATTTATTATTAGTATTGATATAATTTAGATTTTATAGTGTTAATTGTGGAAATTAAATTATTATTAATGAATTATTAATTGGTTGTTAATTATTATTAATTAATTGGTAATTATGTTAATTGTGTTATTTTTGTAGGAGCGGGTTGTGGGTTTATAGGGGAATAGGGTGGGAAGTAATTTCATTTTAATACATTTAATAATACTTTTTATATATTAATATTTATTTAATTTTTAATTTATAGTGTTAACTGTGGGAATTAATTTATTAATAATTATTTATCAATTGTTTGTTAATTAATATTAATTAATTAAATATTTTGTAATTACTTATGTTAATTGTGTCATTTTTTAGGAATGGGTGGTGGGGTTTATAGGGGAATAGGGTGTGAAGTAATTTATTTAAAATTTATTTAAAATTAATTGATAATTAATGGTATTTAATTTATTAAAAATTTATTATGGCAATTGTGTAATTAATTTGAGATGTGAGTTGTGGGGTTTATAGTGGTAAAGGGTGTGAAGTAAATTATTTTCAAATAATTATTAAGTTGTTAATTGAAAACATTTAAAATATTTACAATTAGTTATGGAAATTGTGTAATGACTTTTATGTGTGTGTTGTGGTGTTTATTGGGGTAGAGGGTGGAAAGTATTTTATTTTTTATTAACTAATAATTATTTGCTCATTATTATTCATTCTTTAATTGATAACTTTTTATGGTTATTGTTACTTTTATTTTGTGTGTGGATTTTGATTTAATAGGGGTAATGTTTGGTTAGTAAATGAATTGTTATATGTTTTCATTTGATTTTTAATTAATAATATTTGTTTATTTGGTAATTAATTATGTTAATTATGGAGGTACAATTCTTTTTAAATTTAGATGTGTGTTGTGAAATGTGTGGTGTTAAAGGGTAGGAAATAAAGAATATTTATTTTATGTAACAATTAAGTTTTTGATTATAATTAATTTATAATAAATATAGTTATTTGTTTGTAAATTGTTCTTTAATTTTAATAAAAAAATGTTTGTTGGTAATTTTTAGATTTATTTTACATTATAACATGTTTCTATTTTTTGTTATTTTTAATATTTTCATATATTTTTTATTTTTGTGTTTTTAACAATGTTTGTATTGTAGTTGATCTTTTGTTTGTTTTGATTTTTTTATTGACTTTATTGAGATTATTATTTTAACCCTCTGCTATCCAACACTTTCCCTACTGTTGCACTCACTGGGGTGGGAATAATAATTTTTACCCCTCTGCTATCTAACACTTTCCATACTGTTGAACTCACTGGAGTGGGAATAGTATTTTTAGCCCTCCACTATCCAACACTTTCCCTACTGTTGCACTCACTGGAGTGGGAATAGTAATTTTTACCCCTATGCTATCCAACACTTTCCCTACTGTTGAACTCACTGGAGTGGGAATAGTAATTTTTACTTCTCCCCTATCCAACACTATCCCTACTGTTGCACTCACTGGAGTGGGAATAGTAATTTTTACTTCTCCGCTATCCAACACTTTCCCTACAGTTGCACTCACTGGAGTGAGAATAGTAATTTTTACCCATCCGCTATCCAACACTTTCCCTACTGTTGCACTCACTGGAGTGGCAATAGTAATTTTTACCCTTCGGCTATCTAACATTTTCCCTACTGTTGTACTCACTGGAGTGGGAATAGTACTTTTTAGCCCTCCACTATCCAACACTTTCCCTACTGTTGCACTCACTGGAGTGGGAATAGTAATTTTACCCCTATGCTATCCAACACTTTTCCTACTGTTGCACTCACTGGAGTGGGAATAGTAATTTTTACTTCTCCGCTATCCAACACTTTCCCTACTGTTGCACTCACTGGAGTGGGAATAGTAATTTTTACTTCTCCGCTATCCAACACTTTCCCTACTGTTGCACTCACTGGAGTGGGAATAGTAATTTTTACCCCTCCGCTATCCAACACTTTCCCTACTGTTGCATTCACTGTAGTGGGAATAGTAATTTTTAACCCTACGCTAACCAGCACTTTCCCTACTGTTGCACTCACTGGAGTGGGAATAGTAATTTTTTGCCCTACGCTATCCAACACTTTCCTTACTGTTGCACTCACTGGAGTGGGAATAGTAATTTTTACCACTCCGCTATGCAACACTTTCCCTACTGTTGCACTCACTGGAGTGGGAAAGTAATTTTTACCCCTATGCTATGCAACACGTTTCTTACTGTTGCACTCACTGGAGTGCAAAATGTTAGTTTAACATTTTTAAATATATCAATATTTTAATTTATAATATAATGTTTTTTTATTAGATTTTGTGTTATAGGTATATGTATATTTATGAATATTTATTTGTTAATCTTTATATATTTATAACATTTTAAAATAAATTAAAGTTATTAGTTTATTAATTGTTTTAAAGTAAATATACATTTATATATTACATTTTATATACGCACATTTAAATTGTTTTTAAATTAAATTTATTTATTATATTTGTTTAAATGTACAGTACATCTAAATATTTTTTTAAGTTAATTTTAGTATTTAATTTATTAAACATTATTTTTTATATATAAAAAAATCGATATTTTGTACATCTATATTTTTTTCCGATATTTTTGTATTTTACATTTTAAAGATAGGATGTCAATATTGTGGATGTCGATAGTTGTGTGTCGATATTTGTGTATGGGGATATTTTTGTAGTCGATATTATGTCAGTGATCCGACTGTGGTAGTGGTGGATGCAGGTCTCAATGGGGTTCCTACAAATATGGAAGCCGACGGTACTGGAACCACATCCCGCTGAGCAGGTTGAATAGGAGAGGTCATCGTAATTCTAAGGCTTTCAGGTGTTCTCCTTTTCCCTTGTCTCTTGGGGCGGATCTAGAACTCGGCTGGGGTCCAATCCATGTGCAGATCATCAGAAGGCTGGAGAAGATGATGGTGTCCCCTTTCTTTTTCTTGCTGGAGATTGTAAAGCTAGTGATTCAAGATCACCATCTTGCTCAGCAGGAAGCTCAGCCTCCTGTTCTTCTCCTACTTCATGAAGAACTCCTGTTGTCCATTTTCCTGCGACGATTGGGCACTAGTTTGCAGCTGAGACAAATCCTGCTTGTTGTCCTGACTGTAGTGGCTGCATTGCTAAGAGACTTGGGCTTTTCACTTAGCCTTAGGTTGTGGTGGTGTGTTGATGATGCATGAGGGCTGCTCAAAGCCTTTTGCTACACTTAACCACTTAGCTGCACAAGCAAAAGTGGAGGAGGACTCAGCTGGTGTGCGTTGCTTCTAGCCTTCTCTCTGGCTGAACTGTGTCTGATGATGTCTCTTTTGCACCAAAATGAAAACAAAAAAGGATACAATTCAGTGAAGTATGGCATTTGCAGTTTGAAACTACAAACAATATAATTTCGTGAGGTCACGTCACAAATAATTAACAGCAGTGTATGACTTTCAAACCATAATAACATAATATTTCAATAACATACAGACTGAAAAGTTTACTTTATGTGTCTCTAATGCCTATGAGACATATGTGGCAAAAAGGGGTGCAGGGGAAAATAGAATATTCCTTGAATAAATTATTGCTAGTGTGTGCATATGGCCTATTGCAGGCAGCTGGTGCAGACCAGAGGAAAATGGAATAATCCTTAAAAAACATTATTGCTGGTGCACACCTATGGCCTATGGCAGGCAGGAGGTGCAGGGCAGGCAAGGAGAAAATGGAATAACTCTTAAAATAATATTGCCTGTGTATGCCTATGGCATCAGGAGGTGCAGGGACATTTCAAATAATTGAAAAAAGTATTGATGGTATGTCAAAGGAACTATGAGAAATCCTATGGGAGGCAATGAGGCTTAGGGGAAAATGGAAAAAATGCATTAAAAATGTACATACATACTACAATCATCACCAAGCACATTAAACACACATCAGGGAAAAAATATTAACTTAACAAAAATCTAAAGGCATAGGCCTATTCCATCAATGTCCTTAGAAAATGGCTATGAAAAGTAGGAGAGAAGGAACACACTGGCTACACAAAATGGCCGCACTAGCACATGGTCACCAAGGGAGAAGGCATGGACAACAAATAACTCCTGCATGCCTATGGCAAAAGCAAAGCACACTCACTCCAAAATGGCCTCTGGCTGCATTGCCACCAAGGGCAAAAGCATGGACAAAAAAGAACACATGCAGACCTATGGCAAAAGCAAAGAAAAAATACTACTAAATGGCCGTTAGCCATATAGCCACCAAGGGTGAAGGCCTGGACAACAAAGAACACCTGCATGCCTATGGCAAAAGCTAAGCACACTGACTACAAAATGGCCGCTGGCCACCAAGGCCGAAAGCATGGACAGAAAAGAACACATGCAGGCCTATGACAAAAGCAAAGCACACTTACTACAAAATGGCTGGTGGCCACATGGCCACCAAGGCTAAAGAGCATGGACAACAAAGAACACATGTATGCCCATGGCAAAAGCAAAGCACTCTGACAGTAAAATGGCCACCGGCCACCTGTCCACCAAAGGCAGAGGCATTGACAACAAAGAATACATGCATACCTATGGCAAAAGCAAAGCACACTGAATACACCAAAAAAATGGCCACCCTGCCGCATGTCATGGAGAACTAAGACAAAATGGTGGCCTTAGGCAAACACACCCACTGGCTGTACAAACAAATGTCCACTTGGCCAGTAAAGAAAGGAAGCATGGTAAACAAAAAAGAAAGCACTACCATTAATTCAGCAATGCCAAAAACAAAAATAAATTATCTGTCAACTATAAAAATTCACCAACCACAATCATCTCAAAAGGTCATCAAAAATTACTCCACCAAAATATTTCACACTTTGCAGAAAAACTTGAAATACAAAAAAAGCCCACATTTTGCATTAATCAAAGGCCGTCCCTAAATCAATTGATGTTTAAAAAAATCATATACCACAAAAACAACAGTATAAATATATATATATAATTATATTATCGCTCCATTCCTTTGATTGCAAAGAAACTCCGCACTCACGGGGCGTTCGAAAAACTTTATTCCTCGGCAACCAGCAGCAACAAACGCGTTTCGGCAAACTGCCTTCCTCGACACCGAGGAAGGCAGTTTGCCGAAACGCGTTTGTTGCTGCTGGTTGCCGAGGAATAAAGTTTTTCGAACGCCCATGAGTGCGGAGTTTCTTTGCAATCAAAGGAATGGAGCGAATATATATTGCGGAGTCCACAGCCGCAAATCTGCACCCGCCCAAGAGTGCTTCGTTCAAAAGTGGAGTTGGAGCGTATATATAATTATATATATATGTATATATATCTATATATATATCTATATATATATCTATATATATATCTATATATATATATATATATATATATATATATGCAAACATTCCTTAGATTCTCTGCACTTCCATCCGGAGAACAGAGACACGAACCCAACGGTATGAGGCAGATCTTAATTTATTGTAATCCTCGAAACTGACGCGTTTCGGATACCTAGTATCCTTGCTCACAGGATATCTATATCTATATATATTTACCAAACAAAAGTCGTGATCAAGGTATTGTGGAATACCGAAATGCGTTGGTCTGTCACCTTTTCCCTACTTATGAAAATGAGGAAATAAAAGGAAGAAATTGCAAAAGTCTACGGGAGTGCGACCCATTCTTCTTCCGTCTGTGAAGGATTGTGTGTGAATATATAATTATTTATATATATATATATATATATATATATATATTCACTGAAAAAACCATAGGTTTTAGGGAAAGTTATAGTTAGTTGGACATTGCACTCGTACAAAACCCGTGAAATTCCCCCGTTATAGTTAGTTCAGCTAACTATAACTCGCGCCCCGCAATGCACTGCTGATGACGTCACATATTACATCACTCATGACATGGTCAGTGACATCACTGATGACATCACTGACATCATCCAGTGACTGTGTGTTTCTGTAAAGTTTAAATATGTTTAATATATATAGGAAAGTCGTATTGAAGAATGAGTGGGTGTATAAGCATCTGAATGGATGATTTAGTAGGTGCGTGACTGAGTCTATAAGTGAGTGATTAAATGTATCTTACTGGATGCATGGGTGAGTGACTAAACTGTGTGAATGTCTGTATCCGTCTGTCTGTTGTTGTGTAAGCAGCTGCATGGGTTTCTGACTAGCTAAATGAGTGTCTATATGGGTTATGGATTGGTTCTCTGAGTATCTATATGGGTGCCTCAGTGTTTGTGTGGGTGGGGTGTGTGTGACTCTGTGCATAGATGTGTGAGTGGGTGATTCACTGGGTGCATGGTTTCAACAGTGCGTCTGTGATGGACTGTATGGGTGGGTGAGTGTGTGTATGGGTGTGTTAGTGATTGAATGTATATCTCAGTGGTACATGTGTGAGTAACTACATATGTGAAAGGCAGTATATATGTGTGTTGGAGTATATAAATGGCTATAAGTGAGAGTGTGTGATTGTGAGAGTGGCTATATGGATGAGTGTGTGCTTGCATCAGTGATTGCATAGGAGCGTAAGAATGTGCTAGTATTTTTATGAATAAGTGAGCTGGTGTGTATAACTGTATAGGTGAGTAAATTGGAGTGTGATTAATTATTTGCATGACTGACTAGGTGTGTGAGTACCTCTATGGATGAGTTGCGTTGTGTGAGTGTTTATATAGGTGTATGAGTGCATATGATAGTCCTGTACTGAGTGACTGTAAGTATGAGTGACTGTACGGGTGAGTGAGTAGATGTGTGTGTGTAGACCTAAGAATCAGTGAGTGGGTATGTACTTATTGGTATTGGAGTGTGTATGGTTTTGAGAATGGCAGTCTGTAATTTTAGAGTGGGTGTATCAAAGTTATATTAGGGTGTGAGAAGATGCATTAAATTCTCACATGGATGATGCCATCAGTGATGTCATTTGAGATGTCATCAGTGATGTCATCAGTGATGTCACTGACCATGTCATGAGTGATGTAATATGTGACGTCATCAGCAGTGCATTGCGGGCGCGAGTTATAGTTAGCTGAACTAACTATAACGGGGAATTTCACGGGTTTGTACGAGTGCAATGTCCAACTAACTATAACTTTCCCTAAAACCTATGGTTTTTTCAGTGAATTTCAAAGGTTTTTTAAATGCTAAACCCTAACTATAACAGGCCTGAAACCTATGGTTTTTTCAGTGAATTTCAAAGGTTTTTTAAATGCTAATTCCTAACTATAACATGTCTGAAACCTATGGTTTTTTTCAGTGAATTTCAAAGGTTTTGTAAATGACAATTTTTAAATGTATTAATTGTTATATTTATTTTTTTTGATACTGATTTACTACATTTTTTTAAACTATTTATTTTTAGATATTTTATTTTTAAATTACATTGTAATTACATTATACATTACATTACAAAATATACTTTCTCAGAATGAATTACTTTAGTTTAAATACTTTGCAAATAGGCAATAGACTTTTAAGTACAGTAGTTACAGTTGTTGCAATGGGCAACACAATTTCAAACACAATGCAACATTGAGCTCAATGTGAATTTCTAGCTAAATGCAATTAGTTACTTTATGGATTACTTTTCTAACCACAGGACTGGATCCTAGATTCAGTCCTGGGACATCTCCTGTAAACAGTTGAGTAAAAGCGTTTTGGTTACAGTAGTGATTTTTAAGGAATATTATTGTATTTTAAAAGTTGACACTTAGAAACTTTTTCACATAGAATCACCAATGTTATCCTATGGGAGGAAATTCACTTAGCAGGTAAGTAGTGTTATCGTTACTTTTTCTTACTCAGTGGTGGATCCTGGATCCAGCACTGGTGCATCTCCTGTAAACAGTTGAAAGAATGCGTTTAAGTCATACAGGCGATTTTTAAGGAATATTTGTATGTTTGTAAAAATCAACACTTTGAAACTTTTCTGCTGAAAACCAGACAATGGATTCCTACGGAAGGAAATATAAGTTACTGGTAAGTACGGTTAAAATTACTTTTCAGGATCAGTACTGGGCTGAAAGATGCAGCACTGAGGTCTCTCCTGATAACAGGTGAGTAAATCGGAATTCGTATTTTGGCTGATTTTAGAGGAATATTTGTATGTTTCAAAACTCGACACTTAGAAACTTTTTCAGCAAAAAGCAGGCAATGATATCCTATGGAAGGAAATTCAAGTTACTGGTAAGTACGGTTAAAATTACTTTTCAGGATCAGTACTGGGCTGAAAGATGCAGCACTGAGGTCTCTCCTGATAACAGGTGAGTAAATCGGAATTCGTATTTCGGCTGATTTTAGAGGAATATTATAAAGTTCCAAAACTCCACACTTAGAAGAATTTCCAAGTGAAACCAGTCAATGATATCCTATGGAAGGAAATTCAAGTTACTGGTAAGTACGGTTAAAATTACTTTTCAGGATCAGTACTGGGCTGAAAGATGCAGCACTGAGGTCTCTCCTGATAACAGGTGAGTAAATCGGAATTCGTAGTTCGGCTGATTTTAGAGGAATATTTGTATGTTTCAAAAATCGACACTTAGAAACTTTTTCAGCAAAAAGCAGACAATGATATCCTATGGAAGGAAATTCAAGTTACTGGTAAGTACGGTTAAAATTACTTTTCAGGATCAGTACTGGGCTGAAAGATGCAGCACTGAGGTCTCTCCTGATAACAGGTGAGTAAATCGGAATTCATATTTCGGCTGATTTTAGAGGAATATTATAAAGTTCCAAAACTCCACACTTAGAAGAATTTCCAAGTGAAACCAGTCAATGATATCCTATGGAAGGAAATTCAAGTTACTGGTAAGTACGGTTAAAATTACTTTTCAGGATCAGTACTGGGCTGAAAGATGCAGGACTGAGGTCTCTCCTGATAACAGGTGAGTAAATCGGAATTCGTAGTTCGGCTGATTTTAGAGGAATATTTGCACAATGGTGAAGGGAGGGGGCGGGGCCTGAGGTGACATCTGTGCAAACGCGCCCCGTGGCGCGTTTTAAGTTGGGGGATTAAGTCCCCTTGAATCATGAGGGTCCCTGGGGTCCAACTAGCCCACCCTGTACCTCCAGTATGCGCTAGGAGCTGCGTTGCAGAGAGGTGATCAGAGGCCACGCCCTTTTGCACCTCTCTGCAACGCAGCTCTGTGGCGCTTTCTGGACGTACCTGGTGGGCTAGTTCGCCCCAGGGACCCTCAGGATTGAAGGGGATTTCATTCCCCATCTTAAAATGCGCCACGGGGCCTGTTTGCACACATGTCACCTGAAGCCTCGCCCTCCCTTCACCACTGTGCAAACGTGCCCCGTGGCGCGTTTTAAGTTGGGGGATTAAGTCCCCTTGAATACTGAGGGTCCCTGGAGTCCAACTAGCCCACCATGTACCTCCAAAAGCGCCACAGAGCTGCGTTGCAGAGAGGTGTAAAAAGGGGCGTGGCCTCTGTACACCTCTCTGCAACGCAGCCCCTGGCGCATACCGGAGGTTCCTGGTGGGCTAGTTGGCCCCCAGGGACCCCCAGTATTCAAGGGGAATTACTTCCCCTTCTTAAAACGCGCCAGGGGGCGCGTTTGCAGACTGCTGCAGGGAGGGGGCGGGGCCTCGGCACGATGCCGGTCTTTTTTTTTTTTGTTGCTTTTTTCTGCCCAGGGGGTCCTTGTGGGACCCCCTGAGCAGACCTAGGGGGTCAGGGTGTTTCTACCCTGCCCCCTTTGTGCGTTTTGCGCACTTGTTTCTTGTGTTTTTTTTTTTAATCAGTGGGATCCGCGCACCCTAAGCGCATCCCGCCGATTTTGAAAAAAAAAATGCTTTTTTCTGCCCAGGGGGTCCTTGTGGGACCCCCTGAGCAGACCTAGGGGGTCAGGGTGTTTCTACCCTGCCCCCTTTGTGCGTTTTGCGCACTTGTTTCTTGTGGTTTTTTTTTTAATCAGTGGGATCCGCGCACCCTAAGCGCATCCCGCCGATTTTGAAAAAAAAATGCTTTTTCTGCCCAGGGGTCCTTGTGGGACCCCCTGAGCAGACCTAGGGGTCAGGGTGTTTCTACCCTGCCCCCTTTGTGCGTTTTGCGCACTTGTTTCTTGTGCTTTTTTTTTTTTTAATCGGCGGGATCCGCGCACCCTAAGCGCATCCCGCCGTTTTAAAAAAAAAATGCTTTTTTCTGCCCAGGGGGTCCTTGTGGGACCCCCTGAGCAGACCTAGGGGGTCAGGGTGTTTCTACCCTGCCCCCTTTTTGCGCTTTGCGCACTTGTTTCTGTCCCTCGGTTCTACCGAGGGACAAAATGGCTGCCAACACTTCCTGATTTGGAGTGTTGACAGCCACTTGACAGCCAATTAGCATGCAGCTCGTGATCGGGACGGTGCGCGCAGGGTGCGCTCAGGATACGCGGACCCTACTCGCCCATAGATATATATGTGACTTTACTTTTGATTTTCTCAGGAACTACTGAACGGATTTACACCATTTAAGCAAAAGGCACGACACTGAACCAAGGGCTACCTCTTTGCCAAATTTGGTGTAATTCCGTTCAGCAGTTCGGGCTGTAGCTGCGACTAAAGGTTCCTATGGAAAAATGAATGGGGAAAACGCGTTTTGGGACCCCCTTTTTCTCGGCCCCCGCTTGACGAATCAACCCGAGACTTTCAGGGTAGGAGCGGAGCGGAGCGCCCCAACAAGTTGGAAGCTTTCGCGAAGATTCGTCAACCGGCGCAAGAGTTATTTCAAATAGAATGTCGCGGATTTCCTATGGATAATAGGTCCTAACTATAACTATCTACTGGCGACCGCCAGTAGATAATATACATATATATATATATGGTCATGTGATCAAGGCCGCTTGTACGGCTGAAACGCGTAATGGCAGAGGACTGGTAAAAATAAAAGAATTTTGGCACTGAATGAGGTCTGCACTCGTTTTTCCGGAGGATTGTGGCGAGGAGAGGAGTATGTATATGTATATATATATATATATATATATATATATATATATATATATATATATATATATATATATATATATATCCAAGCCAAACTGCCTTTACTCCACCGGTTCCTCGTCGGTATAAGCAGTCACGGACCACGAGATAAGTGCAAATTGTTTATTTCATTTAGTGTCGGCCATTACGCGTTTCGGTCCAGCCGGACCTTGATCACATGACAACGCTAGTATTAGCTCCCCATCCATTTAAAGTGACTAGTGCATTACGTCATTGGTGCAATGGAGGTAGGCATAGAAAACATACTTTTAGATTTCTTCCTTCTTTTTGGAATTCACATGCCTAAATGCATTCAGTAAAAACCATGGACCATACTGCTTAAAAACGGATGGTTGACCTTATCTTTCCCATACAACGATAAACATTTATAGATTCTTACTCACAATCTGTAATTTATGAATCTTCATGAAATATAATAAAAACAGTATTAAAAATATTAAAATACCATTTACAATAAATACAATACATTTCATGATAATAATTTCGAATAAATATATAAATAAATATTCCTTTAAAATGTAAGAAAGGGAATTAGGCCTAATTTTTACAGAAATCGGATTTGAATTCAAAATGTTCCCAAAATCATTTTATATTTGCATAAATGCTGCAATATAACCATATTTCATGATGGTCTGGGTCCGTATGTGTGCCCTGTCCTGGGCTCCCCCAGTCCTTACCTACCAAAGCCTCCAATTGGTTTCATTAAAATACAAATGATACCTACAAACATATTTTTAAAAACCCGTCACCTGTTTGACCACTATTTTTTAAAACCATGTTTATCATTTTCTCATTTTTCTAATAAGAGTGCTTAAAGTGGTGATCCTAAAAAAACCATTGTATCCATGGTTTGGGTTGGTTAGGCGGCCAGTGTTTTGCTATAAAAATGTTCAATTTTGAAATTTGTTTCCTGTTTCATATGTGTTTAACATCCTAGATCTATGGACCTATTGACCCCAAAAGAGGCTAAAATAATTCAGTAAATTCTGGTATTGTTTTAAAAAAGGAAGGAATTGACGCAGGACTGATTTTATTACCATTAAACTTCATTGAATTCCTCACATCAATTCAGGATATTTTATAGACAAGTATAAAGGTCCTCCGTTGTATTAAGACCTCCCGGGGCTTTGCTGTCAAGATTCAATATGTATCTAGTTTCCATTTTTCTAAGGTGTCCTTCCCTGTCTCCACTTCTTCTATTAATTGGAATAGAGTCAATCAGATAATATGAGAGGTTCTTTAAATTGCTTTGATGCACCTCCCTAAAATGTCTCGCAACTGGGTAAGACTGGTCGTAGTTATTTATTGCTCTTATGTGTTGTAATATTCTCTTATGAGCGGGCAGCTTCGTGCTGCCCACATATTTGAGGTTACAAGAGCATTCCAACACGTAAATGGCATATTCAGTTTTGCAGTTCAGTGGTTTATCAATTTCGAATTCTCTATCACTGAATGCTGACTTGTATGTTTTCTTATTTACGCCATATTGGCAGGCTTTGCAGTTTTTACATTTGACAAATCCATTTTGAAGCCACCATTTTCTTTGTTCTTTGACTTCAGGGCTACTGCTGACCAGACTCTTATGCATGGATGGTGCTCTTTTGTATGTTACCCTTAAATATGGTGATAAAGTATCCCCTATTACCGGGTCACTTCTGACTATTTGCCAGTTTCGTTGCATTATTTTTTTAATCTCTTTTTGCTGGGCATTGTACGTTAAAATTAATCTGACTTCCGGTTTTTGAGGTTCCATAGCCATTTCATCCCTCTTACCCGTTTGCAATAACTGGGCTCTATCCTTCTTATTAACCTTGGTTATGGCTGCCTCTACGGTTTTCCTACTGTATCCAGTTGTGCCATCAGTAAATCAGCGGGATTGCTGCACACCCTTTTTATTCTTATCGTTTCCCCATAGGGGATACTTTCAATTAGGTGTCTAGGGTGGAAGCTTGTAGAGTGCAACACTGAATTTCCTGCTGTTTCTTTTCTGAAAATTCTAGTTTCCAGGTTGTTGTCTTTTATATACAGTTCAACATCTAAAAAGTGAAGGTTGGTCTCATTAATTGAGGAAGTACATTTTAAGTTAATGTTATTGGTATTTATAGCTGTAACAAATTCATTTGCTTCCTCTACTGTTCCTTCCCATACAAAGAACAGATCATCTATGTAGCGAAAAAATACCTTCACATTTTTATCCATGTAACTTTTGTGTAGTGTCTCGAGGACCAGCTTCTCCCACCAGCCCATGAACAAGCATGCATAGCTGGGAGAGAAGCTGGCCCCCATGGCTACCCCACACATTTGTTGGTAATACGTTTTGTCGAATAAGAATACATTGTTATAAAGACAAAAACTAATCATGTTCATCAACATCATACTGTGGGCTGACAATGTACCATCCTTGGCTCTAAAATAAAATTCCAGAGCACGTAACCCATCCTTGTGTTTGATACAAGTATACAATGACACCACGTCAAGACTCATTAATAAATAATTTTCTTTCCACTTGAAATCTGTCAATTTTAAAATAAAATCGCTTGTATCTCTGATATAAGATGGTAGTCCTTTGACCAGATCTTGCAGGAAATAGTCCACATAGACTGATGCATTCTCTAGGAGGCTGTTCTGTGCCGATATGATCGGTCTCCCTGGGGGCTTTGTGGTACTTTTGTGGATTTTTGGGATAAAATATATATTGGGTACCCGGGGATGGTCATTTCTGATGAATTTATATTCATCCGTGGTCAGGAGTCCAGCACCCTTCAAAGCAACCAATTTGTTATAAAAATCCTTGTAGATTTCCCTTACTGCTGGGAAGTTGCTGATGTGATAACATTCCCTATTACTCAATTGGGACATGGCCTCCTCTACATAGTCTTTCTTAGTCCACAAAACCACATTCCCTCCTTTATCAGAACCCCGCACAATGATATTGTCGTTTTTCTGAAGTTTAGAAATCAATTGGTGGTATTGTATATTTTTTACATTCTTTTTGTTCCTTTGACTTTGCTTTTGCAATTTAAAATTCAATTTCTTTATTTCCTGTACCACATTCTCATTGAATATATTTATGCCGTCTCTCATCATGACGGGAGTATAGGTTGATTTTTTCTTGAAAGGAGTTGACTTTGTTTTCTCTACTGGTGTCAGGGGTTGATTTATTCTTTGGCTGTTAGTTTCCCCATTTTCTTCTTGCAGTGCCACCAAGGTATCCAACAGATTTTGCTCTGAAATGTTAACTGTTAACTTGTTCACGCTCATTGGGAGCATTCCCTTCATCTGTATTTACTTTGGATTGCTGTAACAATGCGTACTGCTTTTTTAATTTCAGTTTACGAATGAATTTGTATATGTCCATTCGAGTATTAGCATAGTCAAAGTTAGATTCCGGGCAGAACGACAAGCCCAATGCTAAAATTTGTTTTTCTGCTTTATTTAAATTAATTTCTGTCAAATTTATTACTGTTCTTTCAATTTCCGCATCCGACATTATTTTTTGTTGTTCCACCAGCCCCTGCCCCGTCCCCGTTTCTTGTTGGAGGCCGGTCTTTCGTTTTGCCTTACTCCTCTGACTTCGCCGGTAGTTTCGCCTTTTCCTGCTTGATTTCTCTGGGTCCTTGGGCGGAGTGTTAATCTCCGCTAAAAAATTCAGCTCTTCTGCGGCTGAAAGTTTCGGGACTATTCCTCTTGTGGATGCAAGTATCGGGTCATTCTCTGCCTCACTCTCCAAAGCAGAGCTTAAATCTGATGTGGAAGTTTGAGGTTGTCTACTCTGGTAAGTCGATATACTGGTTCCTTGTTCATTTTGGGATTTGTTTTTATTTATTTTCATTGCCTCATATTTCTTGGAGAAAGTGAAAATTCTTCCTGTCTCATAGTCCACTCGATCCCGGTGGAACTTGAACGCTTTGCGCTCCTTCACCTTTTCTTCTTCCTTGCACAATCTGGCCATCATCTCTTCTCTTAGTTTTGTACTTTCATCACTTTTGCCCATACCGTCAATCTCCTCATTCAATTCCTCTATTTTAGCTTGTAATGCCACTCTGTCAATTTTGGCATACTTTACCAGAATTTCAACTAAACGTCTTGAGGAATCCAGGTTACATTGTGCCCAGTCCCTCATCATGTCTGGATTTGGCTGTTCATAACTTGGCGCCGTGAGGATTCTCAAACCTCTGGGGATCCTCCCTACGTCCAGGTATCTCTGTAGGGACTTGTGCTACCACCATTTTCCCTGCTCAGCGCGCATACGTTTTTCCAAACTCCACATTTTATCTTTAAGCGAAACATATGTCGAGTTCACTTTGGCATTTGGTTGATTAAAATTCACACCCATAGGGGGGATGTTACTAAATACTTCAGAGGCCGCCGCCTCCCGATCTTTAAGCGTTGCCACCGACATTATAGTCTATATGTTTGACTGTATTCTCTGCGGCGCTGATGCGTGCAGGGATTTCAATAATATGCTTCCCCCACGCTCGCCGCTTGCACACCACTCTCCCCACAATGCTTCTGCCGATCCTACCTTTCTCGGGCAGTCCGCGTCCAAACGGGTCCTCCGACTCGGCGGGCGCCGACTTCCACTCCGATTTCGGTACGTTCAAGCACTCCAATCCTTGGCCGTAGGGGGGGCAGGCGATCCGAAATCCTTCCGGATTAAGATAGCTTCCGGTACACACTGGAAGAGGTAGCCTCTGTTTGGTCGTCGCCTCAATCTGAGTGGGGGTCCGTGTTGGGCTGGTCGAAGCCTCACCAGCCTAAATATCCAAGCCAAACTGCCTTTACTCCACCGGTTCCTCGTCGGTATAAGCAGACACGGACCACGAGATAAGTGCAAATTGTTTCTTTCATTTAGTGTCGGCCATTATGCCTTTCTGTCCAGCCGGACCTTGATCACATGACAACGCTAGTATTAGCTCCCCACCCATTTAAAGTGACTAGTGCATTACGTCATTGGTGCTATGGAGGTAGGCATAGAAAACATACTTTTAGATTTCTTCCTTCTTTTTGGAATTCACATGCCTAAATGCATTCAGTAAAAACCATGGACCATACTGCTTAAAAACGGATGGTTGACCTTATCTTTCCCATACAACGATAAACATTTATAGATTCTTACTCACAATCTGTAATTTATGAATCTTCATGAAATATAAAAAAACAGTATTAAAAATATTAAAATACCATTTACAATAAATACAATACATTTCATGATAATAATTTCGAATAAATATATAAATATATAAATAAATATTCCTTTAAAATGTAAGAAAGGGAATTAGGCCTAATTTTTACAGAAATCGGATTTGAATTCAAAATGTTCCCAAAATCATTTTATATTTGCATAAATAATGCAATATAACCATATTTCATGATGGTCTGGGTCCGTATGTGTGCCCTGTCCTGGGCTCCCCCAGTCCTTACCTACCAAAGCCTCCAATTGGTTTCATTAAAATACTAGTGATACCTACAAAAATATTTAAAAAAACCCGTCACCTGTTTGACCACTATTTTTTAAAACCATGTTTATCATTTTCTCATTTTTCTAATAACAGTGCTTAAAGTGGTGATCCTAAAAAAACCATTGTATCCATGGTTTGGGTTGGTTAGGCGGCCAGTGTTTTGCTATAAAAATGTTCAATTTAGAAAAAGTGGAGGAGGACTCAGCTGGTGTGCGTTGCTTCTGGCATTCTCTCTGGCTGAACTGTGTCTGATGATGTCTCTTTTGCACCAAAATGAAAACAAAAAAGGATACAATTCAGTGAAGTATGGCATTTGCAGTTTGAAACTACAAACAATATAATTTCGTGAGGTCACGTCACAAATAATTAACAGCAGTGTATGACTTTCAAACCATAATAACATAATATTTCAATAACATACAGACTGAAAAGTTTACTTTATGTGTCTCTAATGCCTATGAGACATATGTGGCAAAAAGGGTGCAGGGGAAAATAGAATATTCCTTGAATAAATTATTGCTAGTGTGTGCATATGGCCTAGTGCAGGCAGCTGGTGCAGACCAGGGGAAAATGGAATAATCCTTAAAAACATTATTGCTGGTGCACACCTATGGCCTATGGCAGGCAGAAGGTGCAGGGCAGGCAAGGAGAAAATGGAATAACTCTTAAAATAATATTGCCTGTGTATGCCTATGGCATCAGGAGGTGCAGGGACATTTCAAATAATTGAAAAAAGTATTGATGGTATGTCAAAGGAACTATGAGAAATCCTATGGGAGGCAATGAGGCTTAGGGGAAAATGGAAAAAAATGCATTAAAAAATGTACATACATAGTACAATCATCACCAAGCACATTAAACACACATCAGGGAAAAAATATTAACTTAACAAAAAATCTAAAGGCATAGGCCTATTCCATCAATGTCCTTAGAAAATGGCTATGAAAAGTAGGAGAGAAGGAACACACTGGCTACACAAAATGGCCGCACTAGCACATGGTCACGAAGGGAGAAGGCATGGACAACAAATAACTCCTGCATGCCTATGGCAAAAGCAAAGCACACTCACTCCAAAATTGCCTCTGGCTGCATTGCCACCAAGGGCAAAAGCATGGACAAAAAAGAACACATGCAGACCTATGGCAAAAGCAAAGAAAAAATACTACTAAATGGCCGTTAGCCATATAGCCACCAAGGGTGAAGGCCTGGACAACAAAGAACACCTGCATGCCTATGGCAAAAGCTAAGCACACTGACTACAAAATGGCCGCTGGCCACCAAGGCCGAAAGCATGGACAGAAAAGAACACATGCAGGCCTATGACAAAAGCAAAGCACACTTACTACAAAATGGCTGGTGGCCACATGGCCACCAAGGCTAAAGGCATGGACAACAAAGAACACATGTATGCCCATGGCAAAAGCAAAGCACTCTGACAGTAAAATGGCCACCGGCCACCTGTCCACCAAAGGCAGAGGCATTGACAACAAAGAATACATGCATACCTATGGCAAAAGCAAAGCACACTGAATACACCAAAAAAATGGCCACCCTGCCGCATGTCATGGAGAACTAAGACAAAATGGTGGCCTTAGGCAAACACACCCACTGGCTGTACAAACAAATGTCCACTTGGCCAGTAAAGAAAGGAAGCATGGTAAACAAAAAAGAAAGCACTACCATTAACCCCTTCGATGCTCATGACGGAATGGTTCCGTCATGAGCATCGGTGCCCCTGTGCTCATGACGGAACCATTCCGTCATGAGGCCAGGGCACGAAATCCCTCTGCTGCAGACAGCAGAGGGATTTCTCTTTCACCCCTTTGACCTTGGCAGCTGGGGAATTGCTTCCCCAGCTCCCGAGGCCCCTCCCTGGTTTCTGTGCCATGAGGATCAGCGCGCACGTCACGCTGTCCTCATTGCACAGAAAACTAAACTGAAATGAGCCTTTAGGCTCATTTCAGTTTCACTTTCTATGTCCTCAGGGGGCTATCTCAGCCCCCGGGCACGTAGGAAAGACGGGAGAGGTATCATTGGAAAGGGGAGAATCTCCCTTTCCAATGGTACCCTCCCCAGTGGATCCCTGCTTGGGGATCGCCCCAGGAGGGTGATCCCCAAGCAGGGATCCACCCACTAGACACCAGGGAGGGGGGAGCGGCCCCTTGGGCAAGGGTGTTTGCTCCCCCCAATTTTGTTTTGGTGCTATTTAGACTTTTTGCCCCCCCTGGGGGTCAGATGGTGGCAGTAGCCCCCAATCTGCCCCCCCAGGGGGCAAAAAGCCCACTAGACCCCAGGGATATTTTTGTTTCCCCATAATTTACTAGGGTGGGGGCTGCCCATAAAGGGCATGTCCATGCCCCCACCCCGCAAAATTTACAGCCTTTCTGCCCCCCCCTGGGGGGCAGTTGGGAGCAGTATCCCCAATCTGCCCCCCGAGAGCAAAAAGCCCACTATACACCAGGGATTTTTTTGTTTATTATAATTTGTGGTGGGGGCTGCCCAATATGGGCATGCCCATGCCCCCACCCACCCCCGCAAAAATGACAGCCTTTCTGCCCCCCCTGGGGGGCAGCTGGGGGCATTAGCCCCAAATCTGCCCCCCCCCGGGGGGGCAAAAAGCCCAGTAGACGCCAGGGATTTTATGGGCAAATTTTAATTAGGTTGGGGGCATTGGCATGCCCATTTTGGGCAGCCCCCACCCTAATTAAAATTTGCCCAAAAAACTCCCTGGCGTCTAGTGGACTTTCTGCCCCCCCTGGGTGGCAGATGGGGGCATTAGCCCCCAATCTGCCCCGCCGGGGGGGCAAAAAGCCCACTAGACGCCAGGGATTTTTTGGGGGCAAATTTGAATTAGGGTGGGGGCTCCCAAAACGGGCATGCCCATGCCCCCACCCCCTCCCCCGCAAAAATAACAGCCTTCCTGCCCTCCCTGGGGGGCAGATGGGGCAGTCGCCCCCAATCTGCCCCCCCGGGGGGGAAAAAGCCCACTAGGCGCAAGGTATTTTTTGGGGCAAATTTTAATTAGGGTGGGGGCATTGGCATGCCCGTTTTGGGCAGCCCCCACCCTAATTAAAATTTGCCCAAAAAACTCCCTGGTGTCTAGTGGGCTTTTTGCCCACCCTGGGGGGCAGATTGGGGGCATTAGCCCCCAATGTGCCCCACCTGGTGGGGCAAAAAGCCCCCTGGTCGCCAGGGATTGTTTTTGGGCAAATTTGAATTAGGGTGGGGGCTGCCCTAAGTGGGCATGCCCATGCCCCCACCCCCTCCCCGCAAAAATTACAGCCTTCCTGACCCCCCTGGGGGGCAGAAGGGGCAGTAGCCCCCAATCTGCCCCCCGGGGGGCAAAAAGCCCACTAGATGCCAGGGATTTTTTGGGCAAATTTTAATTAGGCCCCACCCTAATTAAAATTTGCCCAAAGCTCCTGGCGTCTAGTGGGATTTTGGCCTCCTGGGGGCAGATGGGGCATTAGCCCTAATCTGCCCCACCGGGGTGGCAAAAAGCCCACTAGACGCCAGGGAGTTTTTGGGGGCAAATTTGAATTAGGGTGGGGGCTCCCAAAGCGGGCATGCCAATGCCCCCACCCCCTCCCCCACAAAAATAACAGCCTTCCTGCCCCCCTGGGGGGCAGATGGGGCAGTGGCCCCTATCTGCCCCGCGGGGGCCAAAAAGCCCACTAGAAGCCAGGGATTTTTGGGCAAATTTTAATTAGGGTGGGGGCATTGGCATGCCCGTTTTGGGCAGCCCCACCCTAATTAAAATTTGCCTAAGAACTCCCTGGCGTCTAGTGGGCTTTGCCCCCCTGGGGGCAGATGAGGGCATTAGCCCCCAATCTGCCCTGCCGGGGGGCAAAAAGCCCACTAGACGCCAGGGAGTTTTGGGACCAAATTTGAATTAGGGTGGGGCTCCCAAAATGGGCATGCCCATGCCCCCACCCCTTCCCCCGCAAAAATAACAGCCTTCCTGCCCCCCTGGGGGTAGATGGGGCAGTAGTCCCCAATCTGCCCCCGCGGGGGGCAAAAAGCCCACTAGACGCCAGGGATTTTTTTGGACAAATTTTAATTAGGGTGGGGGCATTGGCATGCCCGTTTTGGGTAGCCCTCACCCTAATTAAGCTTGCCCAAAACTCCTGGCCTCTAGTGGGATTTTTGCCCCCCTGGGGGGCAGATGGGGGCATTAGCCCCCAATCTGCCCCGCCGGGGGGGGGGCAAAAAGCCCACTAGACGCCAGGGAGTTTTTTGGGGCAAATTTGAATTAGGGTGGAGGCTCCCAAAACTTACAGCCTTTCTGCCCCCCCTGGGGGGCAGTTGGGGGCAGTATCCCCCAATCTGCCCCCCGGGGGGGCAAAAAGCCCACTATACACCAGGGATTTTTTTTTTTTATTATAATTTGTGGTGGGGGCTGCCCAATATGGGCATGCCCATGCCCCCACCCACCCCCGCAAAAATGACAGCCTTTCTGCCCCCCCTGGGGGGCAGCTGGGGGCATTAGCCCCAAATCTGCCCCCCCGGGGGGGCAAAAAGCCCAGTAGACGCCAGGGATTTTATGGGCAAATTTTAATTAGGTTGGGGGCATTGGCATGCCCATTTTGGGCAGCCCCCACCCTAATTAAAATTTGCCCAAAAAACTCCCTGGCGTCTAGTGGACTTTCTGCCCCCGGGTGGCAGATGGGGGCATTAGCCCCCAATCTGCCCCGCCGGGGGGCAAAATCCCACTAGACGCCAGGGATTTTTGGGGGCAAATTTGAATTAGGGTGGGGGCTCCCAAAACGGGCATGCCCATGCCCCCACCCCCTCCCCCGCAAAAATAACAGCCTTCCTGCCCCCCTGGGGGCAGATGGGGCAGTCGCCCCCAATCTGCCCCCCGGGGGGAAAAAGCCCACTAGGCGCAAGGTATTTTTTGGGGCAAATTTTAATTAGGGTGGGGGCATTGGCATGCCCGTTTTGGGCAGCCCCCACCCTAATTAAAATTTGCCCAAAAAACTCCCTGGTGTCTAGTGGGCTTTTTGCCCACCCTGGGGGGCAGATTGGGGGCATTAGCCCCCAATGTGCCCCACCTGGTGGGGCAAAAAGCCCCCTGGTCGCCAGGGATTGTTTTTGGGCAAATTTGAATTAGGGTGGGGGCTGCCCAAAGTGGGCATGCCCATGCCCCCACCCCCTCCCCGCAAAAATTACAGCCTTCCTGACCCCCCTGGGGGGCAGAAGGGGCAGTAGCCCCCAATCTGCCCCCCCGGGGGGGCAAAAAGCCCACTAGATGCCAGGGATTTTTTTGGGCAAATTTTAATTAGGCCCCACCCTAATTAAAATTTGCCCAAAAAACTCCCTGGCGTCTAGTGGGATTTTTGGCCTCCTGGGGGGCAGATGGGGGCATTAGCCCCTAATCTGCCCCGCCGGGGGTGGCAAAAAGCCCACTAGATGCCAGGGAGTTTTTGGGGGCAAATTTGAATTAGGGTGGGGGCTCCCAAAACGGGCATGCCCATGCCCCCACCCCCCTCCCCCACAAAAATAACAGCCTTCCTGCCCCCCCTGGGGGGCAGATGGGGCAGTGGCCCCCTATCTGCCCCCGCGGGGGGCCAAAAAGCCCACTAGAAGCCAGGGATTTTTTGGGCAAATTTTAATTAGGGTGGGGGCATTGGCATGCCCGTTTTTGGCAGCCCCCACCCTAATTAAAATTTGCCCAAAAAAACTCCCTGGCGTCTAGTGGGATTTTTGGCCTCCTGGGGGGCAGATGGGGGCATTAGCCCCTAATCTGCCCCGCCGGGGGTGGCAAAAAGCCCACTAGACGCCAGGGAGTTTTTTGGGGCAAATTTGAATTAGGGTGGAGGCTCCCAAAACGGACATGCCCATGCCCCGACACCCTCCCCTGCAAAAATAACAGCCTTCCTTCCCCCCCTGGGGTCAGATGGGGCAGTAGCCCCCAATCTGCCCCCTCGGGGGGGCAAAAAACCCACTAGACACCAGGGATTTTTTGGGGCAATTTTTTATTAGGGTGGGGGCATTGGCATGCCTGTTTTGGGCAACCCACACCCTAATTAAAATTTGCCCAAAAAACTCCCTGGCGACTAGTGGACTCCTGGGGGGCAGATGGGGGCATTAGCCCCCAAACTGCCCCGCCGGGGGGGGCAAAAAGCCCACTAGACGCCAGTGATTTTTTTTGGGCAAATTTGAATTAGGGTGGGGCTGCCCAAAACGAGCATGCCCATGCCCCCATCCCCTCCCCGCAAAAATTACAGCCTTCCTGCCCCCCCTGGGGGTCAGATGGGGCAGTAGCCCCCAATATGCCCCCCCGGGGGGGCAAAAAGCCCACTAGACGCCATGGATTTTTGGGGCAAATTTTTATTAGGGTGGGGGCTGCCCAAAACGGGCATGTCAATGCCCCCATCCCCCACCCGCAACAATTACAGCCTTTCTGCCCCCCCTGGGGGGAAGATGGGGGCAGTAGCCCCCAATCTGCCCCCCCAGGGGGGCAAAAAGCCCACTAGACGCCAACGATTATGCTGGCTTTTTTATGTGTGGGGGTGGGGGCTGCTCAGAATGGGCATACCAATGCCCCTACCCCCCAAAAAAATAGCCACTGTGTTTCTGCTCCCCTTGGGGGCATATCGGGGCAACCCCACCCCCGATATCCCTCCCCCAGGGCGGCAGCAAGCTGACTAGGAACGGATTTGTTTTTAGCAGTATGCCTACCTGTGGATGTTGGGCCCTAGCGCAGCCGGCACATAGGGAAACCTAGAAACCTGTACATTTTTGAAAACTAGACACTCAGGGGAATCCAGGATGGGGTGACTTGACTGGCTCTCACCAGGTTCTGTTACCCAGAATCCCTTGCAAACCTCAAAATGTGTATAAAAAAACACATTTTCCTCACATTTCTGTGGTGAAAAGTTCTGGAATCTGTGTGGATCCACAAAATTCCATGCACCCCGCATTCCCCAAAGACTTCCGAGAAAAATGGTACCTTACTTGTGTGGGTGGGTCAAGTACCCGCGACAGGCAAGGGCCCAAAACCTAGTGAGGCGACATCAAAATTAACTATCACAAACCAACCTGGTTTTGCACGGGGGGGTTACCTGGGTTTTTGGCCCCGGGGTCGTCGGCCATCTAGGGAAACCTACAAAACCCACACATTTCTAAAAACTAGACACCCGGGGGATTCCAGGGAGGTATGGCTTGTGTGGATCCCCCAACGTTTTCTTACCCAGAATCCCCTGCAAACCTCAAATTTAGCTTTAAAAAATCACTTTTATCACACATTTGTGTGTGGGAAAGTTGTGGCATCACCGGGCTGACACAAATTTCCTACCAGCCAGCGTTCCCCCTGGTCTCCCGATAAAAATGGTACCTCAGTTGCGTGGGTGGGTCAAGGACCCGCGACAGGCAAGGGCCCAAAAGCTACTGAGGCGACATCAAAATTACCTATCACAAACCAACCTGGTTTTGCATGGGGGGTCCCATGAGTTTTTGGCCCGGGTCTCGGAAGCCATCTAGGGAAACCTACCTAACCCACACATTTCTGGAAACTAGACACCCGGGGGAGTCCAGCAAGGTATGGTTTGCGTGGGTCCCCCATCATTCTCCTACCCAGAATCCCCTGCAAACCTCAAATTTGACCAAAAAAATCACGTTTTTCTCACATTTCTGTGGTGGAAAGTTCTAGAATCTGCGTGGATCCACAAATTTCCTCCCACCCAGCGTTCCCCCACATCTCCCGATAAAAATGGTACCTCACTTGTGTAGGTAGGCACAGTGGCTACAACAGGAAATAGCCCAAATCGTACTCTGGACACTTCAAAATTACCTATAGCAAAACTACCTGGTTTTGGGGTATCATTTTACTCGGGAGAACAAGGGGAACGCTGGGTGGTAGGACATTTGTGCCGGCATGGTGATTCCACACAAAAATATGTGGAAAATGTGGTTTTTTCAGCTAAATTTAAGGTTTGCATTGCATTCTGGGTAGG
>CAWUFW010024412.1:0-60830 GCA_963921515.1 Calotriton arnoldi | reverse complement strand
GGCGATAGGAGCTTTGCCATTTACAAGGCAGTGTTAAGCCACTTAACGTGGCTTAACGCCGCCTTGTAAATAAGGCACCCTTTCACGCTATACTTAGGGGCCGATTCCGATCTCGGTCGGAGGCGCACCCAATACCATTCGGTCGGGAAAAAAGCCATGCGAAAGCCTGTTTCCCGACCGAACCGTACGCGAGTCCGGCCGAGCGAGTACGATGCGAGTCGCCGACCGACTCGTCCGGGCGACCCGACCGCTCCGACCGACACGTACCCGGACCGTACCGCTCCGACCGACTCGGTCGGACCCGGTCGCACCGCGCAATGGAGACGTTTTCCGGCCGGGTAAGTACGATGCGCACCTCGACCGCTCCGACCGACTCGCGCCGTCCGACTCGAACTCGCTGTCGGAGCCGTACTTTGGGGTCCGTGTCGGACCCCCTGTACTGCGTACCCGTGCGAGGCGCACACAGGGGGACCCATGGGTCCCCCTACCTGTGCGTGTGCGCCGCGAAGCGCTTCGCGGCGTACTCGCTGTAGAGGGCGCCCTTGTCCGCCTCGCACCCATTGAGGCAATGGGAGCCCGCGTACGCGTTGTACGACCGGCTCCCATTGAGTTCAATGGGAGTCCGACTCGACTCGTGTCCGATAACATACGGACGCATCGGACTCGTTCGGTCGGACTGCACGGGTCCGATTCGGTCGGAAATCTCTCCGGGTCCGGCTCGGTCGGGGAAATTTCCGGCCCGAATCGGAATCGACCCCTTAGTGTGAAAGGGGTGGGCAACACCCATTGATTTTGAAGCTGCCCCATTTTTACAAGGGTGGCGTAAATATGGGGCAGCGCCAAAATTAAGACTAGGGGAAACCTGGTCATAACATGGCGCACGAGGAGAAATGCTTTATTTCCCCTTGTTTTTGCTGTTTCTATGTGTGCTGCATTGTGCATTGTGCAGCACACATAGAAACAGCAAAACGCCATGAATTATTGTTTATGTGCAGGAAGAAGTCCCTTCCTTCAAATAGACAATCATTACAAAAAATTACGATTTGCAACTTCTATGTGTGCTGCACAATGCAGCACATATAGGAGTTACAAATCGCCATTTGTGATTGTTTATGTGCAGAAAGGGACACCTTCCTACACATAAACAATCATTCCCTCCAACGCACGCACCCTTGTACTATGGTGCGAGGGTGCCTGCGTAGTCACTAGGCAGCTTAATTTAGCACCAGAGCTAGGGGAAATGCAGGGGTGCACCGTATCTTTGTAAATATGGTGCATTCCTGTGTTTTCAGAATGGCAGAGCGTGTTGTTAGCAAGTTTTGCTTAACGCCACGCTCCGTCATTTTGTTGTACATATTCTAGGCCTGGGCGGTGAACTGCGCTCCGTTCGCGGAGTTTGCGGAGTTTTCTGCACTCCGCACTCCGCGGAGCTCGCGGAGGGTAGAAAACTCCGCTTTGCGATGTGCAGCGGAGTTTTTTCCCCGAGCGGCAGGAATACCAACACAAACTGCAGTTAGCACTGTACTCCGCCACTCGTGGAACTTCGCAGAGTTTTTTTGTAACTTTGCGGAGTTCCGCGTAGCAAAACTCCGCGAACTACGCCCAGGCCTATATTCCCCTAAGTATGGTGGGCTAGACTGAGCTTACTCTTTCAGCTGTAGACATTTTAATCCTGGAGTAAAACACAATGTGCGCACAGGAAAAAACATAATCGGGCAGATCTTGCATAACCTCTCCACTATTGCCTTTGGGGTTCTTAGCAGTCGTCACATTTGTTGCCAGAGTTTTTAAGCTGCAGTTTGTCATTACATGAAGCTCTAGATAACTACCTTTACAAAGATTCTCCAGACAGAAGGAAATACTGGTCTGCTGTTCCTCCATGGTGAAGCATAAATCTCTTGCTTATCAAGCTCCCATGGGTTCTGGGTGACGGTGCACCGATTATACCTTCAAATGCATGGTTTGTGTATTATGCTTCAAACAACACTCCTCAATTGATACCCATCAAGGGTTTATCTGTGATGTGGGATGCTTTCAGTTTTGGGGGATTCCTGAGTCAGGCAAGGTGGCAGGTAGAAGCATCTTAGGGGGCCTCTGATGTAATTGCTAGTACAAACTAAAAGAGCAATGGTGAAGCACACTGGCAGGGTTGGACTGGCATATAGAGCAATCAGGCAGTGCCTGATGGGCTGGTCTGACAGGTCAATGCGTCGGCCTACTTTTTATGTATATATATATATATATAAATATATATATATATATATATATATTCACTGAAAAAACCATAGGTTTCAGGCACGTTATAGTTAGAAATTAGCATTTAAAAAACCTTACAAATTCACTGAAAAAACCATAGGTTTTAGGGACAGTTATAGTTAGTTGGACATTGCACTCGTACAAAACCCGTGAAATTCCCCTGTTATAGTTAGTTCAGGTAACTATAACTCGCGCCCCGCAATGCACTGCTGATGACGTCACATATTACATCACTCATGACATGGTCAGTGACATCACTGATGACATCACAGATGACATCTCAAATGACATCACTGATGACATCATCCAGTGACTGTGTGTTTCTGTAAAGTTTAAATATGTTTAATATATATAGGGAAAGGCGTATTGAAGAATGAGTGGGTGTATAAGTCTCTGAATGGATGATTTAGTAGGTGCGTGACTAACTCTATAAGTGAGTGATTAAACGTATCTTACTGAATGCATGGGTTAGTGACTAAACTGGGTGAATGTCTGTATCCGTCTGTCTGTTGCTGTGTAAGTGGCTGCATGGGTTTGTGAATAGCTACATGAGTGTCTATATGAGTTATTGATTGGTTGTCTGAGTATCTGTATGGGTGCCTGAGTGTTTGTGTGGGTGGGGTGTGTGCGACTCTGTGCATAGATGTGTGAGTGGGTGATTCACTGGGTGGATGGTTTCAAGAGTGCATCTGTGATAGACTGAATGGGTGGGTAAGTGTGTGTAAGAGTGTGTTAGCGAGTGAATGTATGTCCCAGTGGTACATGTGTGAGTAACTACATATGTGAAAGGCAGTATATATGTGTGTTGGAGTATATAAATAGCTATAAGCAGAGTGTGTGATTGTGAGAGTGACTGTATGGATGAGTGTGTGCTTGTATCAGAGATTGTATAAGAGCATAAGAATGTGCTAGTATTTGTATGAGTAAGTGAGCTGGTGTGTGTATAACTGTATAGGTGAGTAAATGGGTGTGTGCTTAATTTTTTGCATGACTGACTAAGTGTGTGAGTACCTCTATGGATGAGTGGCGGTGTGTGAGTGTTTATATAGGTGTATGAGTGCATATAATAGTCCTGTACTGAGTGACTATAAGTATGAGTGACTGTACGGGTGAGTGAGTAGATGTGTGTGTGTAGACCTAAGAATCAGTGAGTGTGTATATAGTAATTGGTGTTGGAGTGTCTATGGTTTTGACAATGGCAGTCTGTAATTTACAGTGGGTGTATCAAAAGTTATATTAGGGTGTGAGAAGATGCATCAAATTATCACATGGATGATGTCATCAGTGATGTCATCAGTGATGTCATTTGAGATGTCATCAGTGATGTCATCAGTGATGTCACTGACCATGTCATGAGTGATGTAATATGTGACGTCATCAGCAGTGCATTGCGGGCGCGAGTTATAGTTACCTGAACTAACTATAACGGGGGAATTTCACGGGTTTTGTACGAGTGCAATGTCCAACTAACTATAACTGTCCCTAAAACCTATGGTTTTTTCAGGGAATTTGTAAGGTTTTTTAAATGCTAATTTCTAACTATAACGTGCCTGAAACCTATGGTTTTTTCAGTGAATTTCAAAGGTTTTTTAAATGCTAATTCCTAACTATAACATGTCTGAAACCTATGGTTTTTTTCAGTGAATTTCAAAGGTTTTGTAAATGACAATTTTTAAATGTATTAATTGTTATATTTATTTTTTTGATACTGATTTACTACATTTTTTTAAACTATTTATTTTTAGATATTTTAGTTTTTAAATTACATTATAATTACATTATACATTACATTACAAAATATACTTTCTCAGAATGAATTACTTTAGTTTAAATACTTTGCAAATAGGCAATAGACTTTTAAGTACAGTAGTTACAGTTGTTGCAATGGGCAACACAATTTCAAACACAATGCAACATTGAGCTCAATGTGAATTTCTAGTTAAATGCAATTAGTTACTTTATGGATTACTTTTCTAACCACAGGACTGGATCCTAGATTCAGTCCTGGGACATCTCCTGTAAACAGTTGAGTAAAAGCGTTTTGGTTACAGTAGTGATTTTTAAGGAATATTATTGTATTTTAAAAGTTGACAGAAACTTTTTCACATAGAATCACCAATGTTATCCTATGGGAGGAAATTCACTTAGCAGATAAGTAGTGTTATCGTTACTTTTTCTTACTCAGTGGTGGATCCTGGATCCAGCACTGGTGCATCTCCTGTAAACAGTTGAAATAATGCGTTTAAGTCATACATGCGATTTTTAAGGAATATTTGTAGTTTGTGAAAATCGACACTTTGAAACTTTTCTGCTGAAAACCAGACAATGGATTCCTATGGAAGGAAATACAAGTTACTGGTAAATATGGTTAGAATTACTTTTCAGGGTCAGTGCTGGGCTAAAAGATGCAGCACTGGGTTCTCTCCTGATAACAGGTGAGTAAATCGGAATTCGTAGTTCGGCTGATTTTAGAGGAATATTATAAAGTTCCAAAACTCCACACTTAGAAGAATTTCCAAGTGAAACCAGTCAATGTTAGCCTATGGAATGAAATTCAAGTTACTGGTAAGTACGGTTAGAATTACTTTTCAAGGTCAGTGCTGGGCTCAAAGATGCAGCACTGGGTTCTCTCCTGATAACAGGTGAGTAAATCGGAATTCGTAGTTCGGCTGATTTTAGAGGAATATTATAAAGTTCCAAAACTCCACAGTTAGAAGAATTTCCAAGTGAAACCAGTCAATGTTAGCCTATGGAAGGAAATTCAAGTTACTGGTAAGTACGGTTAGAATTACTTTTCAGGATCAGTACTGGGCTCAAAGATGCAGCACTGAGGTCTCTCCTGATAACGGGTGAGTAAATCGGAATTCGTAGTTCTGCTGATTTTAGAGGAATATTTGTATGTTTCAAAAATCGACAGAAACTTTTTCAGCAAAAAGCAGGCAATGATATCCTATGGAAGGAAATTCAAGTTACTGGTAAGTACGGTTAAAATTACTTTTCAGGATCAGTACTGGGCTCAAAGATGCAGCACTGAGGTCTCTCCTGATAACAGGTGAGTAAATCGGAATTCGTAGTTTGGCTGATTTTAGAGGAATATTTGCACAGTGGTGAAGGGAGGGGGCGGGGCTTCAGGTGACATGTCTGCAAACAGGCCCCGTGGCGCGTTTTAAGATGGGGAATTAAATCCTCCTCAATCCCGAGGGTCCCTAGGGGCCAAGTAGCCCACCAGATACCTCCAGTATGTGCCAGAGAGCTGTGTTGCAGAGAGGTGTTCAGAGGCCACGCCCCTTTTTGCACCTCTCTGCAACGCAGCTCTGTGGCGCTTTCTGGACGTACCTGGTGGGCTAGTTGGCCCCCAGGGTCCCTCAGGATTGAAGGGTATTTAATTCCCCATCTTAAAACACGCAACGGGGCCTGTTTGCACACATGTCACCTGAAGCCCCGCCCCCTCCCTTCACCACTGTGCAAACGCGCCCGTGGAGCGTTTTAAGTTGGGGAATTAAGTCCCCTTGAATCCTGAGGGTCCCTGGAGTCCAACTAGCCCACCATGTACCTCCAAAGCGCCACAGAGCTGCGTTGCAGAGAGGTGTAAAAGGGGCGTGGCCTCTGTACACCTCTCTGCAACGCAGCCCCTGGCGCATACTGGAGGTTCCTGGTGGGCTAGTTGGCCCCAGGGACCCCCAGTATTCAAGGGGAATTCGTTCCCTCTCTGCAAACGCGCCAGGGGCGCGTTTGCAGAGTGGTAAAGGAAGGGGGCAGGGCCTGCGGCACGATCGTTTTTTTTTTTAATTATAATTTTTTTTTAAATGCTTTTTTCTGCCCAGGGGTCCTTGTGGGATCCCCTGAGCAGACCTAGGGGGTCAGGGTGTTTCTACCCTGCCCCCTTTGTGCGTATTGCACACTTGTTTCTTGTGTTTGTTTTTTTTAATCGGCGGGATCCGCGCACCACGCCGTTTAAAAAAAAAAAATGCTTTTTTCTGCCCAGGGGGTCCTTGTGGGATCCCCTGAGCAGACCTAGGGGGTCAGGGTGTTTCTACCCTGCCACCTTTGTGCGTTTTGCACACTTGTTTCTGTGCCTCGGTTCTACCGAGGCATAAAATGGCTGCCAACACTTCCTGATCTAGAGTGTTGACAGCCAATTAGCATGCAGCTCGTGATCGGGACGGTGCGCGCAGGGTGCGCTCAGGGTGCGCGAATCCGACGCGGCCATAGATATATATGTGATTTTCCTTTTGATTTTCTCAGGAACTACTGAACGGATTTACACCATTTAACAAAAAGGGTTCTTTCTGAACCAAGAACTACCTCTTTGCCAAATTTGGTGTAATTCCGTTCAGCAGTTCGGGCTGTAGCTGTGGCTAAAGTTTCCTATGGGAAAATGAATGGGGAAAACACGTTTTGGGACCCCCCTTTTTTCTCAGCCCCCGCTTGACGAATCACCCCGAGACTTTCAGGATAGGAGCGGACTGGAGCGGGCCATAAAGTTTGAAAATTTCGCGAAGATTCGTCAACCGACGCAAGAGTTATTTCAAATAGAATGTTGCGGATTTCCTATGGAAAATAGGTCCTAACTATAACTATCTACTGGCGACCGCCAGTAGATAATATATATATATATATACACACAGACACACACATACACACGGACACACACATATATAAATATATATAACATATAATCATGTTTATTTTTTTCTATTTATAGAAATAAATATATTTCACACCAGTTAATAAATGTGCATATTGATTTTTCACGATGTTAAGAAGTATAGGTAAATATAATATATTTATATACAATGTGAATGCGTTCATTTATTATAAAATGTAAATTACATGTGTGTATTAATTCTATCTATCTATCTATCTATCCGTCTATCTATCTATCTGTCTGTCTATCTATATTCAATATAGATAGATAGATAGATAGATAGATAGATAGATAGATAGATAGATAGATAGATAGATAGATAAATAGATACTAGAAGATGAAGGATCACAAGAAAACAACAGCCAGCCAGGGCAATAATCTGGATCCCAAAAATACAATGAGTCACAAAGAAATAAGATATCCAAGAAAGTGACTCAAACAGATGGATTCATCAAAGAACAAAAATATATTTCCACTACAACGTTTCAGCTTCCGCCTTCCTCAGATAGTACAAGATGGTTTGCTCAGTGACTGCACAGAAGACAGAGCTGAAATTTCAAAAAGCATCATGAGTGAAGATTCCATTTGGAATGTGGAATCAATGCAGTCCTGAGAGCTCTTGAGACATGCAGTAATCAGGTGGTATTGTCAGTAGTGTTCAGTCCATCTGGATGCAGTGATTTTAAACGGTACATCCAGAAGTTTTCGCTGGAGCCCAGTAGTTCTTCCTTTAAGACAAGTTCCACAGGGAAAATCTTCAAATCTGATAGTAAATGATCCACAAGGTTAAAATGATTGGCTACAGGCTGGTCAAGTTTCTTATTGATTATTTCCGATTTGTGGTTCCTGAATCGTGTACTGAGGTCATTCACTGTTTGGCTTACATATTGTTTTCTTCAGCTTTAGCATTGGCACTGAATCACATAAATTTTGCATGTTGAGCGACATGTGAGATGCTGTCTTATTCCATAAGCCCTTCTCGTAACAGAACTAGTTACAGATGATATATGTAAAAGGTTTGCACCTTTTAGAGTCACAGCAATGAACCCCTGCATTTGTTACAACTTGCTTGAGTTCAGCTCTCACAATAAGAGATCGTAATTTGGGAGCTCTGCGGTAATCAATGACTGGCGGTTTCGGAAAAACCTTTTGCAATTTTTCACAAGTGGACAGAAAGGGAAATGTTTTTTGCATTATATTTCTGTAGTTGGGAGCTGATGGATGATAGTCAACCACACATGGAATTCTGTCAGTTTTGTTTCTGCTGTTGGTATTCCAAATAAGTGCTTCCCTGGGTAACTGCAAAGACTAGTCAATTTGTTGCAGTATGATATGCAGAGGATAGCCTTGCCTTTTAAATAATGTAGCAAGCTCCTGTAGATGGTCTTTACAGTTGTCCTCATTGCTGCAGATGCGTCTTATTCTGAGTGCTTGGCTGTAGATGATGCTGAGTTTAGTGTGGTGTGGGTGACATGAAGTCCAGTTTAGATACAAATGAGCATCTGTAGGCTTGTAGATAGAGATATAGATATAGAATAGATATATAGATATATCTTTGCAACAATTATCGTGGGCACTTGTGCCCTCTGGTGCAAAAGGACATTTTATTTATTAGCTTGGTACCACGTTCAGGCAAGTGTGTTTTTTAATGTTAGTGTATGCCACTCACATAAATATATGCACTTTTAGCATCAAAGAGTGCTTGCGGTTGTGTCCACTATCTTTTTTAAAAAAAAATGTGTGCATGTGAGTTTATCTATATACTTTGCTGAGTGCATTGGGGCCTAGAGTTATCAAAATTTCACTCAGGGCAGCAAGACAACTTGCTAAACTGCATCAACGGGAGACGGCAGGGATGCAACATATTTATTAATTTATCAAGATATGTTGCATTCCTGCTCTCTCCCTGCTCTGGTACACTGAGTGCTGCCTATCACCAATGCAGGCACCCTTGAGCCATGGTGCAAGGGTGCCACAATACATGGCACCCTGGATTTTTGTGCAGGAAAGGGACACCTCCATGCACACAAACTCTCCTTAGAGGCAAGGACAACACAAAAACTTGATAAAGCTGGACCCTGGGAGTAGTGGTGCATGGTGCAAGCCTGACAGGGAGGGTGTTGCACCATAGGAGAGGAGTAGACATCAAGTGAATGATACTGCCTGATTCTGTTCCAGCGTGAGCTAGCTAGGTGCTCGCTTGGGCTGGTTTAAGAAAGGCTGACTCCACCACCAACATCGCAGAAGGTGGGACTACCACCACCATCAGCGCTGCAACTGTGTCAGATATTTCTGCTGGCCCCAATAAGTCATAAATATTATTATTTCTTACTTTTTCCTCTTCCTATTCGTAAACTTATGGCCTTATGTATTTATACTATCTACTTTTTTTTCAAATCCCTTATCTGATGTTTGTTATCCCTGCATTACCCTGTGTTTTCTATATTTCCTGTTTCTGCAACTGGCTTTCTCCTGCCTGTAGCTTTCTTCTGCTCCTTTTTAGGTCGAGCCTAGGCAGCACGCATGCGCTGTCTGCAAGCCCTTTTGTTACACAATAAACTACTTTACGCCCGCCTGCTGCTTACCATAGGCTGGGTCCAGTGTCCCTCTTCATTGCTGCCTCCTAACTGGTTTGCACTGCGATACGTCGGTTCTGTTATACCACACACGAGCACCGGCCAAGTACAATGTCCTTACAGTTTCATTGCTTCTCTGTTGTTCGACAGAACTCTTTTTTTATCCTGTAGAGTGCCTCTTTTTAGCCCGGTTCCGGTGGATCTCTCTCATTGGATCTGTCCTCATTAGCCAGGTGCTGGAATTGCCACTTACGTCGCCCCCCCCCCACCCCCACCCTCCTCCCCGTAGCCCAGTGCTGGATCGGCTGTGCCGTGCATCGCTGGTAAACAGAGAGCGCGTGGAATAGGTAAATAAAGCAGGAGTTGTTTGCACATTTTTTTCATGTGGTCCTTTCGCTCTTATTTCCTGTCATTCCTTCCCTCCTTTTCCTTGATCTGCAGCTGCTCCATTCTTTAGCTCACGCTCCTCCTTGGGCTATCAGCCTCGTCTTCAGCTCACAATGTTCATCGTCGAAAATGTCATGCCTTTGAGGCAAACTATAAATATAAAAACCCCTGCGTATACTTTACTTTTGCTTTTTAATAAAACCTCACCCCAGGCGCTGGCACATCTTCTTTCTGGGCGCTTCCATCCTGTAATATCGTGGCTGGATGGGACATTCAGACTGCCCCTGATTTAAAGAGCCCGCTGCCATATTTCCAACACAGTTCAACGTGCTGCACTGTCCCCCGCTGACCGGGAGCGCTTCACCTCCTCAAACATACTAGGGCGAGGCACTATACATGCACTCTCACTCTCCTTGTATTCTTCTCTCTAGTCACTGGATCCCGCTCTCTCTCGCCAGCACCAATTCTTTGCCCTCACCCCGCTTCATTGTCCCGCCTGAGCTCTCTCTAGCCTCCGATCATAAAGAACTGCAAAAACACTACTCGCTGCCTTCGGCACCAACACAAGAAAAGAGAAAGGAAACATACAAAGGCCATTTTCCAGAACCCATACCACCGGCAGTGGAATATCAGTCAATTAACACACCGGCAGAACACTGGAACATCAGTAAAAAAAAGTTACTTTTATAGTGGAAAGACACTGCCTCCATGGATTAATGCATCCACATCAGAGACCTGATGACTACAGGTTTGCTCTCTACGTGTCCCATCAGCCCTTCATCCCCCTCAACCCCCAAGTTGATAACATAAGTATCGTTGAGCTAGCCTCCTCGCCCACCCCCCAAAAAAATCTGTTACTCAGCCCCAAGAAACCCATGAATGAGTGCGCTCGTCATAAATACAGGTTATGCATAAAAAACGTATTCCTACATATTACAGCAATACATGTCGTGTTTAATACAACCGTCAATAAGGAACAATATCTGCTCTGATTTCCGTTTTTAACAAACAAAATCTTAAGACTAAAAATATTTGCAAATATTTAATTTTGCAAACAGTACCCGAAAATACCAAAAAAATAAAAAACACAAAACCAAGCGGCCTTATTACAGCATAGCGCATCTCGGGAAACAAACCAATCAATTGTTCTCACTTTTCAAACAATGTTCAAAAGCGACCGCTCACTCCAGGAAATACGTTTGGGTTTTATTAAATCACCCATAGTGCTTCGTGTCACAGCTTCATAGCACGGGCCCCGACTAAACGGTACTCCTTTTACCTATGTTGGAAGATTAAAGGTCGAGTAGGAGTTATTGGGTTTAGTTTTCAATCCGCCACCAACCACTTCACTCATTGCACTGCTTTCCTAAATTAAACATATTCTTTTGGTATTGTTTAACGGTTACAAGGGGTTGCGTTGTTGCTAATTAGGCATAGTTTTTCCTGCCTTGATAAAGTTGCCGGCGTTTGTAATATATGTAACAATTTTCGCCATACCTGTTTAATTTTCACACTATTTTTACAAAAATAATATAATAGGAGAGGGTGGCTACATTCCGCAAATGAGCACATACATGAACCATAAGCAGACGGTTTTCATGGCAAAACAACCCAGTGAACTATTGTGTTGATGCCGGAGCTGCCGTCTTTTGAACTGGTGAACCAGGTTCAAGTCCCAGCGTTGCCACAGCATCCTGTAATTCTGGGCAAATCAGTTAATCTCCCTCTGCCTAAAAAAACACAATGCGACCTTGTAGAATGTAATCCGCTCTAATGCATTTGGTTCGAGTTTGTGTTATATAAACCTATAAAAAATAAACACACTACTTAAACCCTCTATTTATATCAAAAAGGTAAGTCCTCGGTTGCAGAGTGGAAATTTTGGCATTTTTAGGTGTAATAAGTCACCTTTTTGCCAGTTTGATTCTTACATCTACTGCTACACGGCCTATGCTCTGGGAGACTAGAGGCCCTAAACCCCTCTTTCGCGTTTTCGTGTGCTTTCTTTTGTTTTTAGGTCAACAGGCTGAAGAATATATATTAAAAAACACAAAAAACAATTAATCTATTAAAATGTAGGGCTACATGGCTGGAAGAGTTGTAGCAGCCTTAAAGCAGCACTATAATGTGCCTATTAGTGTCAAAGTTACCATGTTACAAAACAGTAGATGCTGAAGCACCCAGCATAATTTCCTGCATGGCTAAATACTTTTGAGGTCCCAAAGGCGAGACCGATTGCATTGCAAATGCTTGTTTGAGTAAGCTTTTCCTCGCCCCTCTTTTATATGTCTTGTGTAGTACTGTTAAGAGAACAGATTTTTGGTAATGTGAAAATGATCGCAGGTCTATGTAAACTATTCACCAAAGTTGTTTGTTGAGAAGGCTGTCTTGATCTAACAGTCAAAAACTACAGGGACAGAGTTTCCATGGACCCCCAATATTGTCTTATTTATACAGTATACTAGCAGTTTCTATGACAGTGCAGCACAGCAGGAATGAGATCCCGTTACCAACCTTCATTGCTTTTCACTCTCTTCCTTTCGTAGACTCCGTCCATTAGGTGAAAAACGTTTTTGGTTGACTTGACTACCTGGCTTTTTTAACATGTTGTAAACCAACAAATCTCCCAAATTGATAGTTTTGATAGAAGATACTGACAGATAGCTAACCGAACTGTAGGGAGGCATTGCTGCTGCACTTTGTGCAAAATAATTACTTAGGTGGCGAATCTCGTATCTAAAATGGGTGCATTATGTTGCTTTTCTAGGCACACAGGCAACCAGTGTTGCAGCCAGCGCCAGCAGCTCACCAGGGACGGAGGAAGCCCAGGCAGTCGGAGAGGAAGCATTCCCAGCGGTGGCAGGGACAAGTGGAAAATTACTTTTCTTTTTTATTGACAATACTGTATTTGGTGGATCACTGACATAATATCGACAGACACAATATCGACCTCCCATTTTATCGATACCAAAATATCGATTACAGTATTAGCGACGACCTATACTTATTTTAAAAAATACACAGATATCGACACCATAATATCGCCAAACATAAATATCGTTTTCAGTATTATCGAACGCACAAATATCGTGACATAAAATATCGAACATAGGGGCCCATTATGATATTGGGTGGATCGCCACCGCCGGGCCGGCGGTGGCGATCTGCCCACCAGATGCTCCCGTTTCACCCCCGCCATACTAGTATGGCGGGGGGCACCGCGGCGGACGGTAAGACCGTCCGCTGCTTTTCCGCCGTCGGATTCCCGGCCGGGCGGAAAAGGCCCTCAATATGGTGGCGGTGCCTGGCAGGCACCGCCATCCATATTAGGATGGGCAATTTTAAAGGCCTTTCCATGGCGGCGTTGCCGCCATGGAAAGGCATGCGGAAATTGCTTTGGGGCCCGCAACGGGCCCCCAATGGGGGTGGGGGGCTGCACTTGTGGTGTACCTATGGTACCCCTCTTACCCCCCTTCACTGGCATACACAAGGTGGCAGGCAACGCGCTGTACCTGTCACGTTGTGCATGCCAATGCACAACATGCATTATTGCATTGCGGCAGGTGCTGCTTACAGCACCGCCCGCCGCAATTTAATATATGCGGGATGCGACCGCCAGGGTGGCGGTCGCATCCTAATGGGTCTAGCGGGACCGCCGCACCTCTGGCGGTCGGTCCCGTGTACCGTTACGGTGGCGGGCGGACAAAGTCCGCCCGCCATCGTAATAGACCCCATAGTTAAAAAATATACATGTACAAAATATCGATAACAACAATATAGACAGCAATAATATCGTCTTTTAAAAAAATATCGACATCTTAGAAATTATTAAAACTAACATAAATTAACAACTTTTTTTTTTTTACTAAAAACAAGCACTCCATTCAAAATAAATATAATACGATCAATTTTTAATATATTTAAATATAAAATCCTAAAAGATATAGTAAACACACTAATAATTAATATTTAAAATATAACTAAATAATATACACACATCATTTAACATCAAATTCAATATAAAACACATTTAACAGACTAAGGGGCCTATTAGGATGGCGGGCGGATCGGCCCGCCATCCACGCCTGAATGACCCCCCGCCACATTAGGATGGCTGGGGGGTCCGCGGCGGACGGGAAGACCGTCGGCAGCTTTTCCGCCCGTCGACGAGTCAACCGGGCGGAAAAGGGGCTTAATATGGTGGCGGTGTCTGCAAGACACCGCCATCCATATTAACATGCAGGCGGAGAGCAGCCTTTCCATGGCGGCGTTGCCACCATGGAAAGGCATGCGGTTTTCGCTGTTGGGGGCCCATTGCGTGCCCCCAGGATGTTGGGGGGGTGGGGGGTGCACATGGATTTGCATTTGCATGCACAAGGTGGCAGGCACCCCGCGGTGCCTGTCACATTGTGCATGCAAATGCACAACATGCATTTTTTACATTGCGGCGGGTGCTGCTTACGGCACCGCCCACCGCAATGTAGACAATGCGGGATGCGCCCGCCAGTGTGGCGGGCGCATCCTAATTTGAATGGCAGGACCGCCGCACCTATGGCGGGCAGTCCCTTTTGCCGTTGCGGTGGCGGGCTGACTTTGTCCGCCCGCCATCGTAATAGACCCCTATATCCGTTAAAAAAAAAAAAGTAGCACTAACAACTTCTTAATTAGCGTTTTCCATATATAGAAAACAACTGCCCAAACAATTAATACAATAAACAACAACGAATAAAAGCCTCACACTAATAAAATACACCAATCACAGAAAACAAACAATTAAATAAACATTATATAAACAACGAGAAAATAATGTTTATTTTACACCTCAAACCTACAAGAAAGAAGAAGGGGAAACTCTGCCGGATTGCTTCCAGAACGCAGAACTTCAGTGAAGAAAAAAGATTTCAAACTGCACAAAGTAAGTAAAATTCTATGTAAAATGTAAAACTAATACTACTCTTCAACACAAAATATTTATAAAAATAAATAACTAATATCTATCTTTTAAATGTATATCTCCTCTACAGATATTTTTGAAAGCATACAAAAATCCAAGAACAATGTGAACAATAACTCAGAAATAAAGTAAATATGAAAATATTTTATATAAAACAGTTACGTAAAATACCCACCCAAAACCCCACTTTCTCCCAAATTCCCCACCACCTAGTACACAATAGAACAAAAGTATTAAAATTATCTTTTTTCTACCAACAGAAACATCTTCAACAAATCTGAAATAAAACACCAAAGAAAGTGCATCAGCATTAAATTTTACATCAAACTCAACATTGTAAGTATATCAAGAACAATATATATATATTAATAATAAATCTGTACTGTATTCTTTTTAGTAATTTTTATATACATTTTTCTTAGCATTAAAAAGATCACAATGACTGAAGGCGCCCAATTTATTACCTTTCAAAAAGGAAAGATGTTACCATGGGGTCTATTACGATGGCGGGCGGACTGTGTCCGCCCGCCACCGCAACGGCAAACGGGACCGCCCGCAAGAGGTGCGGCGGTCCCGCAATGGAAATTAGGATGCCACCGCCACGGTGGCGGTGGCATCCCGCATATATTGCATTGCGGTGGCGGTGCTGGAAGCAGCACCCGCTACAATGCAATATATGCATGTTGTGCATTGGCATGCACAACATGACAGGCACCGCGCGGTGCCTGCCACCTTGTCCATGCCAATGTTGGGGGGTACCATAGGTACCCCCGAAGTGCAGCCCCCCACCCCCCTGGGGGCCCGCAACGGGCCCCCGATGCGAAAACCGCATGCCTGTCCATGGCGGAGTCTCCGCCATGGAAAGGCATAACACCGCCCACATCATAATATGGATGGCGGTGCCTGGAAGGCACCGCCACCATATTATAGGCCATTTCCGCCCGGTAGGCAATCGTGATGATTGCCTACCGGCGGAAAAGCGGCGGACGGTCTTTCCGTCCGCCGCGGTACCCCCGCCATGCTAATGTGGCGGGGGTAAAAGGCCGTCCGGCGGGGTGTTTTGGCGGGCGGATCGCCACTGCCGGTCGGGCGGTGGCGATCCGCCCGCCATGCTAATAGGCCCCTATGTTACATGGGGTACGTCTATACCCAAGAAAAGCAAAGTGGACTAAAAGTTAATTGGAAATGTAGTAAATACTATTCCAATGAATGTTATGGGAGGGCTACAATACAGGAAACAACTGTTACATATGTGAAAGAACATAACCACCCCCAAATGTGACAGAAATTGAAGTTAGAAGTGCTCTAGATAACATAAAAGAAGCTAGCACTAGCTCTGAGAGATCCACCACAGAAATGTCAAAACAACAGTTGCTCAGAGTCCCCGACCATGCTTCTGCCCAAATGCCCTCTATTGCTTCCGTAAAAAGAGCAATAGCTAGACAAAAAAAAGCCACTGCCACCACCACACCTGCCCCAAAAACATTTCAAGAGGTAGAGATTCCCCCAGAACTAGCAATAACCCATAACGATGAACCATTTATACTTTACGATAATAAATGCAAAGATAAAGAATTATATGTTTGCTACTGCAAATAATTTAATCAAACTGCAGCAATCAGAAACATGGATGATGGATGGGACTTTTAAAATATGTCCCAAACCATTTTATCAGTTAGACACTGTCCATGCACTATACCAAAACACTTGCAAAAACAACAATTGATGGACAGAATGCAGAACAATGTCATACATTCACCCCAGTACAGAGATCTGGGCCTAAATCCATCGTTTTTTGCTCACCATGCCATTCCAGTTTGAACCCAGCCAAATGCAAATCAGTCTTGACCCTGTGCCCTATGGCAACAGTCCAGCCCGAACTGCCAGGCCAGGTCCTCCCTGGACTGGAAACAAGCATCCTAGGACCAGTTTCGGGGTTTCACCCCTCTTCAGCCAGGATAGCTTGACTCCAGCGGCATGGAGAGCACGGGACCCACGTCTGGGCATACCCGTCCCTCTCGGGGTGACAAATGCAAAAACAACAATTGATGGACAGAATGCAGAACAATGTCATACATTCACCCCAGTACAGAGATCTGGGCCTAAATCCATCGTTTTTTGCTCACCATGCCATTCCAGTTTGAACCCAGCCATATGCAAATCAGTCTTGACCCTGTGCCCTATGGGAACAGTCCAGCCCGAACTGCCAGGCCAGGTCCTCCCTGGACTGGAAACAAGCATCCTTGGACCAGTTTCAGGGTTTCACCCCTCTTCAGCCAGGATAGCTTGACTCCAGCGGCAAGGAGAGCATGGGACCCACGTCTGGGCATACCCGTCCCACTCGGGGTGACAAATGCAAAAACAACAACTGGGACTGTTCCCATGAGGCACAGGGTCAAGACTGATTTGCATATGGCTATGTCTGAACTGGGGTGGCGTGGTGAAGCAAAATAACGATGGATTAAACCCAGATCTGTGACTGGGGGTGAATGTTTGCCAATGTGCAGCATTCCGTCCATCATCTTGTGTGTTTTGCATTTCGCCCTAAGTGGGAAGGGTATGCCCAGACGTGGGTCCCGTGCTCACTATGCCACTGGAGTCAAGCTATCCTGGCTGATGAAGGCTGATAGCCTGAAACCGGTCCTAGGATGCTTGTTTCCGGTCCAGGGAAGACATGGCTTGGCAGTTCGGTCTGGACTGCTCCCATGAGGCACAGGGTCAAGACTGATTTGCATATGGCTATGTCTGAACTGGGGTGGCGTGGTGAAGCAAAATAACGATGGATTAAACCCAGATCTGTGACTGGGGGTGAATGTTTGCCAATGTGCAGCATTCCGTCCATCATCTTGTGTGTTTTGCATTTCGCCCTAAGTGGGACGGGTATGCCCAGACGTGGGTCCAGTGCTCACTATGCCACTGGAGTCAAGCTATCCTGGCTGATGAAGGCTGGTAGCCTGAAACCGGTCCTAGGATGCTTGATTCCGGTCCAGGGAAGACATGGCTTGGCAGTTCGGTCTGGACTGTTCCCATGAGGCACAGGGTCAAGACTGATTTGCAGATGGCTATGTCTGAACTGGGGTGGCGTGGTGAAGCAAAATAACGATGGATTAAACCCAGATCTGTGACTGGGGGTGAATGTTTGCCAATGTGCAGCATTCCGTCCATCATCTTGTGTGTTTTGCATTTCGCCCTAAGTGGGAAGGGTATGCCCAGACGTGGGTCCCATGCTCACTATGCCACTGGAGTCAAGCTATCCTGGCTGATGAAGGCTGATAGCCTGAAACCGGTCCTAGGATGCTTGATTCCGGTCCAGGGAAGACATGGCTTGGCAGTTCGGTCTGGACTGTTCCCATGAGGCACAGGGTCAAGACTGATTTGCATATGGCTATGTCTGAACTGGGAGTGGCGTGGTGAAGCAAAATAACGATGGATTAAACCCAGATCTGTGACTGGGGGTGAATGTTTGCCAATGTGCAGCATTCCGTCCATCATCTTGTGTGTTTTGCATTTCGCCCTAAGTGGGAAGGGTATGCCCAGACGTGGGTCCCGTGCTCACTATGCCACTGGAGTCAAGCTATCCTGGCTGATGAAGGCTGATAGCCTGAAACCGGTCCTAGGATGCTTGATTCCGGTCCAGGGAAGACATGGCTTGGCAGTTCGGTCTGGACTGTTCCCATGAGGCACAGGGTCAAGACTGATTTGCATATGGCTATGTCTGAACTGGGGTGGCGTGGTGAAGCAAAATAACGATAGATTAAACCCAGATCTGTGACTGGGGGTGAATGTTTGCCATTGTGCAGCATTCCGTCCATCATCTTGTGTGTTTTGCACTATACCAAAACACTAGCATTCCTTTTATCTACGCCTTACTCCCTAATAAACAAAACTCTACCTATATGGAACTCCTGAACAAAATAAAACAAGAAACCAATAATTATTTGCCACAGAAAATAATTATTGATTTTGAACAAGCAATGATAAATGCAATCCTAAAATGCTACCCACATACAGCAATTCAGGGTTGCTACTATCATTTCAATCAATGTCTATGGAGACACCTACAGAAATCAACACATAGGGCCTGATTCCGATCTCGCTCGGAAAGCCCTACGTCTGACTCCGTCCCGTAGAGCTTTCCGATCGACTGGTGCTCCAGGGCTCCGAGTGACAGAGTACGATGCGCTGCAGCGCTGACGGACTCGGGTCGCTCGGAGCCCCATTGAAGTCAATGGGAGCCTGTTGTACGTCGCGAACATAGGCTTCCATCGTGAAAAATGTACGTCTTGGAAAAGGGCACCCCCTGTCGCGTGTTCGCATCGGTGCCCCCCGCAACGTACATGCATGGGGGTCCCCCCGCTGTCCGAGTCGTAGGGCCTTGGGTGAAGGGAGGTCCGGCGCGGACCCCTGAAGTACGCTTCCCGGAGCTTTTTCGAGCCGGAGGCTCCGACTCGCACCGGCTGCTCGCAACGCTCATCGTACTTGGCTGGCCGGAAACCGTACGCATTGCATTGTACACGTCGGACAGATTTGACTAGCTCGGGAGGCATCGCTGAAGGGTACGAGTCGGTCGTAGCACGAGGCTTGAAGCGCATCGTACTTGCTCGCTCGTACAGCTGTACGAGTCGCACGGAAATCACGCGTACGACTCGGACTCGCTACTGACGGATGCCGCTAGGAGGCCTTCCGAGCGAGATCGGAATCGGCCCCTAAGTGTTGAATATGCAACTGACAGTACTTTTGCATATCAAGTTAAAAAACTTGTAGCACCGGCCTACGTCCCAGTTACTGACGTGGCCGAACACTACAACCTATTACTAGAAAGTCCATACTACCAAAGAAACAAACAAAAATTAAGTCCCCTTTTAGATTATTTTGAAGATACCTGGGTGGGAAGACTCCACAGATCAGGACACAGAAGTCTACCTAAGTACCACATTCCATGGTGGAATGTATACCTTAGCACACTAAATAAAGAAGCCAAAACAAACAATGCTGTTGAAGGATGGCATAATGCCTTCCAAGCAAGAACAGGCAGAGGTACACCTACTCTCCACAAACTCCTACAATCTCTCCAAAAAGAACAGAGCTACCAACAACTAAGAATGGAGCAATCTGTAACCCAAATAGGCCCAAAACTTACCAAAGAAACTAGACAAATGTTTGAATACCTACAAAGTAAAGTAAGACTATATCCAACAACAAAAGGCTTAGAATACCTATCAACAATAGCCAAAAGCCTACTGTAACCTAGAAATCCACCAAAAATACTAATACTTTTCTCCAAAAACAGTTGAAAAATATACATATTATTTTTTTATATTTTCAAAAACATAAATAATTTGTCACATATATTTATTTTAAAAACATAAATATATATTGACATTTTAATTATATTTCAGAAAATATAACACACAATAAAAATAAGTTATTTAACATTTTCCTCCCACAATAATAATTATAAATAACTTACTGTTTCCAGAGATAAACAAAGAATATCCCAACTCCTGGAAATCCATCCAGATATATCATAATACCAATTGTCCCAAAAAATGCCCCCAAAAAAATGAAAAAATCCATCTGTTTAAAAAGCAATCCAAGTTCAATAAATCCAATTCGAATAAACTATAAAAAACCGAAAAAATTATTTAAAAAAATAAACGCTCCAGGAAAACCCCAAAAATTAAGAAAGTGTTAAATAAATATTAGTTTACTAAACTAATACACACTTCTTAATAAAAAAAAACGCAATCTTCACCGAACGGCGACTTCCAACAAAGAAAACCTGTAAAAAATAGAAAAACAATCCCACCCACACAAACATATGCATATACCATAATTAAATACAATTAGAAACATTTCTAACACCATATTCACACATATTTCCACATATTCTAACCTCTCTAAACTAGGCCGCAAACACTAACTATCGACATCTCGCTAAATTCTAACTTACACATAAAACTCGACAAAATTACAAAAACCTAACACTAGACACACTATCTACCACCTAACTAGCTTCAAATTAAAGTAAAAAGTAAGTTTAATTAAAGAAAATTACACTTACCTTCCTCGACGCGACGCAGCTTCCAACCGCGAGCTTCTCTCCTCAGAAATAACCCAAAACAAAGGTAAGCGGTTACAAAATACTAACTGTGAAACAAATATGGCTGCTTTAATTATTGAAAATTAATACTTTAATTCAAAAACATGTTAAACACTAATGAATAAATTACTAAAATGTTTTCTAAAAATACAACAATATTTTACTTCTATGTTAAAAATTAAATAACATTGTTTCTACATTGTAAAAGTATAATAATCAATATTATAAAACATATAATAATTATTCTTATAATTCCATATTTATTTATATTATGTACAATGCTTATTAAAAGTATGTACAAAATGTAACAAATGTTAAATAAATACTTACCTATTACAAAACATGTTTATATAAAATTAAACAATGTAATAATTAATATTATTAATATTTTATATATCAATAATATTAATTAAAAATTCCTAGTAAATGTTAAACAATTGTTATACATTTAAAATGTTTACTTGTATGAAAAATGTGAAAAATATTATATTTAGTTTTTACAATATATGTAACCAAATCATAAATGTTAAAAATACAAAACAAAACTGTACAACTGTTATAAAAAAAGTTCCATTTGTAAAATAAATGTTATAAATAAATGTAAAACAACATTTTTTATTGTTTGAAAATATACATACCTGTATTAAAAAATTTACCAATTTTATAAAAAAAAATCTGCAAAATTAATATATGTGAAACTATAAACATTTCAAAAATCCGTTATATATAAAAAATAAGGATAATGTTTTTTTCTCTGTCCTAATGTATATTATATAGATTAAATAAAATATGTTATTTTACTATTACTATCTCAATGACAAAAAATAAACATCATTCCAAAAATTTACACATCTGATTATTTGTCTATCAATTAATTTATATTTTATATCTAATAAAAATATATGTTTTAATGCAATGTACTTTTTTTAAAGAATTAGGGGTCGATTCCGATCTTGGCCGGTAGGGCACCGAATCGGATTCGGCTGAAACGGATCCAATTTGGAGCCCTTTTTCCCGACCGATTCGTACGTGCGTCCGGGCGAGCGAGTACGATGCGAGCGCGTGCGAATTCGCCGACCGACTCGTACGCCCGTCCCAACCGCACCGACCGACTCGCACGGATGCGCCTCGCACCGCGCAATGGAGACGTTTCCCTGCCGGGCAAGTACAATGCGCACCGCGAGCAGCACGACCGACTCGCGCCGGCTGGCGCAAAGAAGCAGTCGGAGCCGCACTTTGGGGGTCCGTGTCGGACCCCCCTGTATGCGTAGCCACGCGAGTTGCACACAGGAAGGACCCATGGGTCCCCCCTACCTGTGCGTGTAAGGCGCGAGTCGCTTCGCCGCGTACACGCTGTAGGGGGCGCCCTTGTTCGCCTCGCACCCATTGAGTCCATGGGAGCCCGCGTACGCGTTGTACGACCGGCTCCCATTGACTTCAATGGGAGTCCGACCGAATCGAGTCCGATGGCATACGTGCGCATCGTACTCGTTCGGTCGGGCTGCTAGGGTCCGATTCGGTCGGAAATCTCTCCGAGTCCGGCTCGGTCGGAGAGATTTCCTGCCCGAATCGGAATCGGCCCCTATATCTTTACTAAAACTATTTATATAATTGTTTTAATTATCATTTTAAAATGTTATAATTCACACACATTCCCACTACACACTATATAAATATTTTAAGTTCAGAAAACTATACACATATATAATTTACTATACCCACTCCAGTTAATATAAAGTCAGGGAAGGAGCTGGACACTACACATATATCATTTACTATTCCCACTCCAGTTACTATTAAGTCAATAAAGGTGCTGGACACTACACATATATAATTTACTATTCCCACTCCAGTTAGTATTAAATCAGGGAAGGTGCTGGACACTACATTTATATAATTTAATATTCCCACTCCAGTTATTATTAAGTCATTAAAGGTGCTGGACACTAAACATATATAATTTACTATTCCCACTCCAGTTAGTATAAAGTCATGGAAGGTGCTGGACACTAAACTTATTTAATTTACTATTCCCACTCCAGTTTGTATTAAGTCAGGGAATGTGCTGGACACTAAACCTATATAATTTACTATTCCCACTCCAGTTAGTATTAAATCAGGGAAGGTGCTGGACACTAAACCTATATAATTTACTATTCCCACTCCAGTTAGTATTAAATCAGGGAAGGTGCTGGACACTACATATATATAATTTAATATTCCCACTCCAGTTATTATTAAGTCATTAAAGGTGCTGGACACTAAGCATATATAATTTACTATTCCCACGCCAGTTAGTATAAAGTCATGGAAGGTGCTGGACACTAAACTTATTTAATTTACTATTCCCACTCCAGTTTGTATTAAGTCAGGGAATGTGCTGGACACTAAACCTATATAATTTACTATTCCCACTCCAGTTAGTATTAAATCAGGGAAGTTGCTGAACACTAAACCTATATAATTTACTATTCCCACTCCAGTTAGTATTAAATCAGGGAAGGTGCTGGACACTACACATATATAATTTAATATTCCCACTCCAGTTAGTATTAAGTCATTAAAGGTGCTGGATACTAAACATATATCATTTACTATTCCCACTCCAGTTTTTATTAAGTCAGGGAAGGTGCTGCACACTAAACATATATAATTTACTATTCCCACTCCAATAAATATTAAATCAAAGAAGGTGCTGGACACTAAACATATATATTTTAATATTTCCACACCAATTACTCTTAAGTTATTAAAAATAATAAATAACACACATATATAATTTACTATTCCCTCTAAATCTAAAATTACATGTGTAAATAAACTGTACATTAAACTAATTTCCTTTAATAATAACATTGACAAATATTTACAATATTTAAATAACTCAATATTTAAAAAAGATAATAATCATATTTTTTTATTTCACTAAACAGTAAATATAACAATATACATTACAAATTACTATATTTCACACATAAATTATTTATTTTTAGTAACATTATACATAATAATTTATTATACAAAAATTACTTTAACTTATTTTTTATTTATTTATACTTTATTATTAATGTCTATAAATTATATTATAAATATTAAGTTTTAATATATATTTCCCATAAAACAAAATTATCAAATATTAATTATTAACATAACTGAAATATTAAATATTATGACATATTAATAAACTATAATTTATAATATTAATATATTTAAATGTATCCACTATTAAAGCAATATATTTAAAAAAACATTTGCATTATAATTTCACTCAATATTTTTTAAATATTTTAATAATATTATATTAATTACATCAAATTTCACACCTTCATTCTAAATTAAAAAAACAAATTAAATATTATAATTTTATAATCAATGTATTAAATTTTTTTTTTTTTAAATATTAAATTATTTTTAAACACTCCCCAACACTCTCCCCTATAAACACAACATCCCACTCATAAAACTAAGGGGGTCATTACGATAGCGGGCGGATCGCCACCGCCCGTATGGTGGTGGCGATAAAGTAAGTCCGTTTTTACATAGCGCAGCTACTCACCCTTACGGGTCTCAAGGCGCTGGGGGCCGTAGTGGAAATTAAGTGAGCTATTGCCCATAGTCACATGGTGCTGAGCTGAGCTGCCGCCGTAGCCGGGGATCAAACCGTGAACCCTGTGCTCCGAAGTCAGCTGCCCTGGCCGCTGCACCACACCTCCCGCTATTTCTCACCGCCCGCATTCAATTTCCCCCCGCCATATTACGATGGCGGGGGGGACCCCGGCGGACGGAAAGACCGTCCGCCGGTTTTCCGCCGGTCTGACAGGAGACCGGGCGGAAAAGGGCTCTGATATGGTGGCGGTGTCATGCAGACACCATATTAGCATGCAGGCGGAGATGTGCCTTCCCATGGCGGCGTTGCCGCCATGGAAAGGCATGTGGTCTTTGCCTTTGGGGGCCCGTAGCGGGCCCCCATATCGTTGGGGGGGCGGGGGGTGCACATGGGGGGTACCTATGGTACCCCCCTGCATTGGCATGGACAAAGTGGCAGGCACCGCGCGGTGCCTGTCACCTTGTGCATGCCAATGCACAACATCTATTCCCAGCATTGTGGCGGGCGGTGCTGTGAGCACCGCCCACCACAATGCTGGGAATAGGGCTTCCCACCGCCACGGTGGCATCCTAATATCAGGTGCGGGACTGCCGCACCCCTTGCGGACGGTCCCGCATTCCATTGCGGTGGCAGACGGACTTTGTCCGCCCGCCATCGTAATGATGCCCTAAATTTTTAATTCTATATTTAAAATTTCAAAATAATTTCAATTTAATTTTCCAATTTTTTAAAACACTCCCCACCCTTCTCCCCGATAAACTCAACATCCCGCTACTAAAACAACATTTTTAAATTAAAATTTGTAAATTTAAATTTAAAAAAAATTAAAATTCTAATTTAAAAAAAAACTCCCCACCCTTATCCCCTATAAACCCAACATCCCGCTCCTAAAACAACATTGTAAATGAAAATTTATAAATTTTATATTTTTTAAATATTCAATTACAATTTTTTTAAAACACTCCCCACCCTTATCTTCTATAAACCCAACATCCCGCTCCTAAAACAAATTTATGAAAAATTATTTTATAAATTTAACATTTATTTAAAATTTCTAATCAACTTTTTAAAACACTCCCCATCCTTATCCCCTATAAACCCAACATCCCGCTCCTAAAAATTAACATTCAATTTATATTTTTTATAACATTAATCAACTAATATAATACCTAAAACAAACATAAAACATAACAATTAAATACTATAACAATATTTTGACTTTACGATATTTTGACATTCGATATTTCTAACTTCAATATTTTTTACAACACTTATAATCGATATTTGTAACATCGATATATATAGCATCGATATTTAGTACTGTCGAAATACTAAACACGATATTATGGTATATCGATATTACAAACTCGACATTATGACCACTTACCGTATTTGGTAAGCGAGGCAGTCATCCCACCCAACGCTTTCCTACCCCCGGCATTTCGCCACTTAAAACTGCAACATGGTTTAATTTGGTGCTGCAGTGTAGGTGGTGAAGTGTGAGTATGCTTCAGTTGTTAGCGCAGCATTACAAAATTTGCAATGCATACAAACCGATCACAAGGTGTGCTTCCCAGTGCCCACACAGTCACCTACTAGTACTTCACTTCATCATTCTTTCCTTCTGTCCAAGCCTACCAAAAATGTAAATTCCCTCTTCGCATGTGCATCATTTTGAATTTACGACTGCTCCAACTTGTTTCCTTGTGTCAAGTCATCAATCAGTGCAACTAAGCAAAAGCATAGCATATGATCAGTAACACCCATCCATTCCATAGCTAAACCTCTAGCTAGCTTAATCCCTGTAAGTAACCTTCCCTACAGCCAAGTAAAGGTATTTGATGGAAATAATTTGCAGTGGAGGCCACGGTGTACTGTAGGACTACGTGCATGAATTAGAGTTTGGCGGGTGAGAAACTCTATGACAAACGTGTCAAATAAAATATATCCCATTTGCTGTGCTACAGTGCATCATTTATAATCTGGCACTGTCTACATACAGCCGATGGTAAATCCGTTATATGTCTTGTCTGATGGAGTATCCAAGCTGCCTCTAAGTTTGATGTCAGGGTAGAATTGAAGAGGTAGTCGGAGAAGAGAAAGGCCGTTGGAAATAATTATATTATGTTCATAAATTATCATGTCATTACAGCTGCCCCAAAAACATGCTGTAGAGTAGCAGACCCACAAGCATGCCTCCATTAATGTTGCACATATACTATAGTCGAGTATACTATTAATTGTTCAGCATATACTCCTTACTCATTGATGAGAAGTAATTTATAACACACAAAGGGGTCGATTCCGATCTCGGCCAGAAGCGCACCGAATACAATTCGTTCGGAAAAAATACGAGCCGAACGCGTTTTTCCCGAACGATTCGAACAGTCGTCCGAGCGAGCAAGTACGATGCGCATCACTGCTAAAATTCCGAGCGAGCCGTACGTACCCATTCCAGCTCCATTTCCCCGACCGAGCTGGATCCGGAAACGCCGAATCGAGTTGCACGGAAGTAAATACACAGCACCTTCCGGCCGGGCAAGTACGATGCGCACTCCGTACGCGCCGAACTGGTCGCTACGTCCGGCACGTCAGAGCATCCGGGAGAGCCGCACATAAACTCCGATTCGCACCACAAGACGATCCACGGCTATGAGACGAACAAGCCAGCTACGAGTACGAGTCGAAGCCACGAGAAATCCGAACGAGACGACCCAACCATGAATCCCATCGCGCAGGTCCTACCAATACTGTACATCTATTACCGGAACCGGTACGGACGCGTACGGCGCAGACGGTAAGTCAAACACCCACTACACAAACAAACGACACGTACCCGACATATGTCACACACACATAGGGATGCAGAAATGACGTACACTAGCAACAGCCGAACCATAGGGGCGGGATGGCTATCACCAATGCCATACACACCCATAGGGGCCTGATGGCTACCACTACCACCACCCCCACTCATGGGGGGCTGGATGCCTACCACAACCATCACCCCAACTTATGGGGGGCTGGATGCCTGTCACTACTACCGTCCCTACTCATGGGGGCCTGGATGCCTACCACTACCACCACCCCAACTCATGGGGGGCTGGATGCCTGTCACTACTACCATCCCTACTCATGGGGGCCTGGATGCCTACCACTACCACCACCCCTACTCATGGGGGGCTGGATGCCTGTCACTACCACCATCCCCACTCATGGGGTTCTGGATGCCTACCACTACCACCACCCCAACTCATGGGGGGCTGGATGCCTGTCACTACTACCATCCCCACTCATAGGGGAATTGATGCCTACCACTACCACCACCCCCTACTCATGGGGGCCTGGATGCCTACCACTACCACCACCCCTACTCATGGGGGGCTGGATGCCTGTCACTACTACCATCCCTACTCATGGGGGCCTGGATGCCTACCACTACCACCACCCCTACTCATGGGGGGCTGGATGCCTGTCACTACCACCATCCCCACTCATGGGGTGCTGGATGCCTACCACTACCACCACCCCAACTCATGGGGGGCTGGATGCCTGTCACTACTACCATCCCCACTCATAGGGGAATTGATGCCTACCACTACCACCACCCCTACTCATGGGGGCCTGGATGCCTACCACTACCACCACCCCTACTCAGGGGGGCTGGATGCCTGTCACTACCACCATCCCCACTCATGGGGTGCTGGATGCCTACCACTACCACCACCCCTACTCATGGGGGCCTGGATGCCTACCACAACCACCACCCCACTCATGGGGGCCTGGATGCCTACCACCACCACCACCCCTACTCAGGGGGGCTGGATGCCTGTCACTACCACCATCCCCACTCATGGGGGCTGGATGCCTACCACTACCACCACCCCTACTCATGGGGGCCTGGATGCCTACCACTACCACCACCCCAACTCATGGGGGCTGGATGCCTGTCACTACTACCATCCCCACTCATAGGGGAATTGATGCCTACCACTACCACCACCCCTACTCATGGGGGCCTGGATGCCTACCACTACCACCACCCCTACTCAGGGGGCTGGATGCCTGTCACTACCACCACCCCTACTCAGGGGGGGCTGGATGCCTGTCACTACCACCACCCCAACTCATGGGGGGCTGGATGCCTGTCACTACTACCATCCCCACTCATAGGGGAATTGATGCCTACCACTACCACCACCCCTACTCATGGGGGCCTGCATGCCTACCACTACCACCACCCCTACTCAGGGGGGGCTGGATGCCTGTCACTACCACCATCCCCACTCATGGGGTGCTGGATGCCTACCACTACCACCATCCCTACTCAGGGGGGGCTGGATGCCTGTCACTACCACCACCCCAACTCATGGGGGGCTGGATGCCTGTCACTACTACCATCCCTACTCATGGGGCCTGGATGCCTACCACTACCACCACCCCAACTCATGGGGGGCTGGATGCCTGTCACTACTACCATCCCTACTCAAGGGGGCCTGGATGCCTACCACTACCACCACCCCTACTCAGGGGGGGCTGGATGCCTGTCACTACTACCATCCCCACTCATGGGGTGCTGGATGCCTACCACTACCACCACCCCTACTCATGGGGGCCTGGATGCCTACCACAACCACCACCCCACTCATGGGGGCCTGGATGCCTACCACCACCACCACCCCTACTCAGGGGGGGCTGGATGCCTGTCACTACCACCATCCCCACTCATGGGGGGCTGGATGCCTACCACTACCACCACCCCTACTCATGGGGGCCTGGATGCCTGTCACTACTACCATCCCCACTCATAGGACGGGTAATGCATGACACAACCAGCATACTCCAACATAAGGAATGTCAGCAAAAGACATCCCCCAACATCATGACAAGAGTGTGTAGTCTGTGTCAAATGTCTACAACACTGAACATGACATTGAACATACAATGTGACCCCCTATCACATGTGTAACACAAAAATGTGTGTGCCCTTCACAATGCGAGCAGACCATGACCACTGTGGGAATGGGGTCTAAACCCCCATCATCACAGTGACCAAAAGGTAAGTGTGGGGTCCATAGCTGAAGCACATTTTGAACATTGTGGCAATGGGGTCTAAACCCCATCATCACAGTGACCAAAAGGTAAGTGTGGGGTCCATAGCTGAAGCACCTTTTGAACATTGTGGCAATGGGGTCTAAACCCCCATCATCACAGTGACCAAAAGGTAAGTGTGGGGTCCATAGCTGAAGCACATTTTGAACATTGTGGCAATGGGGTCTAAACCCCCATCATCACAGTGACCAAAAGGTAAGTGTGGGGTCCATAGCTGAAGCACCTTTTGAACATTGTGGCAATGGGGTCTAAACCCCCATCATCACAGTGACCAAAAGGTAAGTGTGGGGTCCATAGCTGAAGCACATTTTGAACATTGTGGCAATGGGGTCCAAACCCCCATCATCACAGTGACCAAAAGGTAAGTGTTGTCATGGAAAAAGCTGCAACTGCCAAACAGCATGGATGATCCCTGGTCACAGAACAACAAATACATCAGTGGCAAAGTAGTGGTTGTGTCCCATAGCAACATAGATTGTGTGAGGCAAACAGTGCAGTGCAAATAAAACATACCTTTGGCCATGTGCAGACAAACATCACCCATGGGGACTGACATCGTCTCCATTTATCAATTACACAATGCCAGAAGTGACCATCATAATGCAGACCCACATATCTGCACTAATGGACACACAAATGTAGATATCCTGGGGAGACTGTAGATGTGAGGTGAACAAATACCATACCATGGCAGCAATGGGACATACGAACCATGATTATTGTGCTGACTGATGACCTAGGAGTTCCAGGGACAGCATGGGAAATCCTCCAAACAACATACAGGCAATGGCACACCAAAGATATGCCAATGCAGTGGTGCAGATGCACAAACACAAACAGGCAGCCTCACACTGCATATCAAACACAACAGGTGATGGGGGGTGTGCCAGTGTCCCCAGGCAACCACACAACACATGAGGAGGCCTGAATACCAATTACACAGATGTGTATACAGTGCCATACAAAAGTAACTCATGGATCGGATTCCCCTATGTGGGCAATCAGGCATTGTTAGATGAGAGGGAGCCCAAATTACACATGTCACACAAGCTTGTAGGAACAGCAACTAACACAGCAAGAGACAGACCCACCACAGCACTACCCCCAGGGACCCCACATTGTGGTGACACTAGCCTGCATGATAATCCCACTGTGATGACAAAGCTAGATGTTGTTCACACTGTGAACCACAGCCATGTGTCCTGAGCAACAAACTACCATCACACCTACACAAGCACAAATCAATCAGCACGGCCTGTCAGCCAAGGCCAATATGGAGGTAGGGGTCTAGCCGTGCAACAACTCACATTTGCACACACTCAACACCACACACCTTGATCTCCACCAATGTGCAGCAGTGAAGCTCACATGGACAGGTGACATTGCACATGCACCCATGACAATCCCAGGGGTGGTTGTGGGAACTAAGGTGCAGAAACCCATCACACCTGGCCAGTCAACAAGACACGTGAATGTCTGACACACTGCACAGTACGCCGTACATGGGCATGACGTGAAATCCACCCCAATCAATGGGATCCTGGCCACAGTCACACACCAATGAAGAAGCCAAGGTCACCCACAAAGAACACACGTAGACAACTTCCAACATTGCAGCTCTGACCCTGAGGAGTGGCAGCAGTCACACACACAACGTGTCACAATCACTGAAAGCTACCACAAACTGTAAATTACATGACTTGTGTAACCAACAAGTGCCAAGGGGAATCCTGACTGTGTCTCATCTGCGTTTGCCCACATCCCCAGCCCTGACAACAAAGACAACTAGGGATGACAACCTGATGAACATTAGTTTGCCATGCACCCACATCACGGAGAAACCAGGTACAAGATGCTGGATGAACACAGGACAACTCAGCAAGCATCACAAACAGGAACATCTGTAGGGACACAGCCGGTGTAGGAAAAGGGAAGGGAACACACACAGACATGCTTACACAACACACAACATGGGCCTAGGCAATGTCACGGGATTACACACTGCCATGAGGGCACTCCACTCCTGTGGAAGGTCCGCTGTGCCAAACCTTGTCTGTGCACGACTCAAACATGTCAGCAGAACACTCGGTCAGTGAGTCAACAATTACAACACACTGAAGGCTCTGCTCACATCAGCCTGGGTACGGGAGTGCCACTTCTGTCATCTGCATATACCCAAAACACGTGTCAAGCAAGTTGCACTGTATACACAGATGAGTCCTTCAACATTGATGTGCTAAACTGCATGTCCAGTGGAGATGGGCACACAGTCAGGGAAATAGAAACATTGAACAGTGGTAAGCCCACCAGATGTGCATCAGTGTAAGCCACAGATGTTAATTTACAAATGCAAAACGTACATCCCTGTGTCAAATGCTGAACATTACACCCTCAGACTGCAGCAAAGGATGCTATGGATCCAGACTAGATTAGGACACATATCCCATGGACCACATGGAGTCCATCACAGCAACACTTCATTTTCCTGATCTGAACACTATTACAACAGCAAATGCATGATGATACTCATCTACATCATGTACATCAAAAGAAAAACCACTAGTAAACAAAAAGAGGCTTTATTCAGCAAATGTGAAAGAAAAATTTGAAGTCCAAAAGAAACTAAGGCCAATGGCCAGTCCACATACACAGTCCGAACAGGGTGATATGTGACAACTTGTCACCCATTGCTTGCCTGCACTGGTACGGACAGGGGACATCCCCCTCGGAGGGGCATACAAGGGGCAGGCCAGGCACCGCAGGGACAGGATCAGGGGATGCCAGAAGGAGGCAGTGAAGGGGTGGTGGGTGCAGGAGTGTCACCGGCAACTGCAGTGGAGGTGTCTGACTCAGTGGGGGCCGGCACCACTGTAGGGCACAAGTCAGATGGTGTGGGTGCTGGCACCACTGCAGTGGGCCGGTCAGATGGAGTGGACTGGGTCCCCACTGCAGTGCCCAAGTCAGACGGGGTGGTTGTGGACTCCACTGCAGTGCATAACTCCAAGGGAGTGGAAGGGGGGCAGATGAGGTGGGCAGGACAGAGGGGGGACCCGGTCTCCACACCAGTGGCACAAACAGGCCGAGCGTCTGGGTTGGGGGTGGAAGAGCAAGTGGTAGGGGGGAGGGCCTAAGCAGTTTGGGGATGCGGTATGGGTGTGTGGGGGAACCTGGGGCAGGGTGTGGCGGGGGAACCGGTGGAGTGGTGGCCTGGGGGATGGAGGAGAGAGACTGTGTGGTGGAGCTGCGTGGTGGTGGTGGTGGGGTCTTGCCCTTCCTGGTCCGGGGGGACTTCCTAATGGGGTCCTCAGTCTGCCTGTGCCTGGGGGAGGGTGTCCGGGTGTGAGGGGCACTCCCCTCTGTGTGTGGTGGTCGCCTCTTCCGCCTGTGCGTTGGGTCAGATGGATCTGTGGGGAAGAGGCCAAGCTCACAGAGGAAGAGCTTCTGGGAGGGGGGGTTGCAGGTGAGGCAAGGGAAGGGGTTTTGGAGGGAGAGGTAACTGAGGACTGTGGAGTGCTCGTGGATGCGTGTGTGTGTGTCTGGGCCCCATCCCCTGTGAGTGAGGTATCAGACCCCTGACTGTGCGTGCGTGTGCATCTGGATTTTGGCGTGTGTGTCTGTGTGCTGCTTGTGTCTGTGCTGGTGGGTGCCTGTGCCGGTGTGTGTGTGCTTGGGACAGGTAGGGTGCTGGGGATTGGGGATGGGGCAGAGGTAGGAGGGGTGAGGGACTGTTGCAGGAGGGACACTGCTGCCGTCAGTGAGGAGGCCATGGACTGATTGGTCCGATGTAGGGCAGACATGCCAGATGACATGCCCTCCATGAATGACACCAGTTGTGTCAACAGACCCGTGTGTGCATGGAGGACACTCAGCACTGATGTCTGCCCTACATGGATCTGTTTCAGCAAGTCCACAGACTCCACACTCAGGGCAGCAGGGGAGACAGAGGCAGGGGTGCGGTGCCTGGCATGAAGGAGACACGCTCCCCTACACGGGAGCCTCCACGGACATGTGGGATGGGAGCAGATGGGAGGGTGGAGATGGTGGTGGTGGCGGGGACAGACTTGCTTGATTTTGTCTGTGGTCTGCTGACACCCGCCTCCACAAGGGAGTCCTCACTGGAAGTGCTGTGGTCCTCAGCCGAGGTGGTCGCAGCTGGTCTCGAGGTGGTCGCAGCTGAGGTCTCCTCAGTGTGGCTCCCCTCACCCTCCGTGCCACTGGGTCCCTCGGTCTCCCCTGCAGTGGACCCAGTCTGGCTCTGCCGCTCCTCTTGGTCCGTGGAGCTGTCTCCTCCTGTGGCCGTGGATGTATCTGCAAACAATCAGGATAAACAGAGCAACATTAGTCACCTGTACTGACCACACACACCACAGTAAGTACAGCACATCACAGAGCAAGCCCTGCCATCATTCGCTAGACATTGCAATAAGTGCTGACACTGATTTGAAGAAGCCCATTGTCTGCCTGACAGTCATTCATGCCACACATATCCTACCTGTCCATGCACCCATCTGTCTGGTGCCTGTTGTATGCGACTAATCATATGTGCACACATGCACCACATACACAGTTGTTGGACATCCAAGAGAACATATGGAAATGTGTCACTCCAAACACATGCCATCTCCTGCCACTGACTCAGTACATGTGTCAGGAAAAGTGATGGGCAGAGTCTCTGTCGATATGCGGGTTTTGCTTCCATCACCAGACACAATGATGTCCTCATGTCCTGATAGACAATGTGACAATGGTGTGCATGCAGGACATATCACACTACTGCTGGATCACCCTTTGCGAGTTGAATGTCATGGCACAGGCCTGTCTGGCAAGTCAGTCATAACTGTCTCCTGTCACAGGGGCAGTGGATACACACAACACCAGTCTACACTGTGTCACAATCATGGAAGTTTTGGGAATGCAAGCCCTGTAGCTGACAGGTGCACATGTGCACCCCTGGCCACCCACATCATGAGGACTAAGATGATCCCACGTCAATCAAATGAGACATTTGAGTGACTGCAAACACAAATCCATACACATGAGCACTTCACCGTCTGATGAGAATGAACCAAAGCTGCCTGCACCTCAATGTTTCATACACCATTGTGCACAGTCAAGGGACCAGAGACCTATGCATTAACCAATGTGCAGATCCTATAGTCACAACTCAGATGGCTGGCCACCCCAAATTGTTAAACACTCCAGGAGTCCAAAAAGCAAGGCCACACCACGGTGACACAGAGGCAGACACCTGAGTGCACTCTTCACAATGCCCAATATGTATGCTGACACACGGGAGTGGGAGAACAGAGTGCCTTCGATGTACGGAGTAGGCATTACAGTCCTGGTCCATGTGCAACATGGTATTACCCTGAACACTAGGCAGGTGGCTATGCATGTGTCACACACATGATGTACATACTTCTGAGGCTCCCCCTTGGTCTCTGCTGCAGCATGGGTGTGTGGCACATACCCCAGACATGTGGTGAGTCAGAGCAGCAATTGGAACACATTGTAAAGCCATACCCAGAGTACATGTCAGATCACAGGCATTGTGTGAGCAATTGTACCACCCATGCAGCCCACAACAAAGTTCCTGTAACTGATGCTGTCCCCAACTTGAACCACAGGTAACTGCAAGTACACAGTACCCAAGTGACCTAAGTCACAGACTGTAAGGGCCACACCTGTGTATCAGATGAGGAGGGGGCATGACACAAGTGAGGGACATGAGTCCAGTACGACAAGACAGTTGTACTGTGGAAGTGGAACCAGGCTAAAGGAGTGCATAGAGCATGTTAGTCATAGTACACAGAAAAGGCTAGCACTTACCCCCTCCTTGCTGCTGTCTGGCCTTCAGCTGCCCATCCAGGTCAGGGAAGACCACCGCCAGAATCCGGAGCATGTGGGGTGTCAGGGTCCGGTGTCCGCCCCTCCTGCAAGGAGGCGACAGCTTCAGCTGGACCCTTGCGATCCTCCGGGTCCAGCCACGAAGGTCCTGCCACCTCTTCTGGCAGTTGCGGATCCTGCGCCTGTAGACCCCCACAGATCGTACTGCCCGGACGATGGTCAGCCAGATCTCCTGCTTCTGGTGGGCATCAACCTGTGAGGATGACAAAGTGAAAAGGCCATTACTACACATGCAACATATCCGTGCATCACACAGTTGGATATACATGTCTCAATCACAGGGGCATATGATGTACACAGGTAGTGCAACTATGGCTATGAACAGTTGTCCAGCAGTTACTAAATGGTATCATTGCCTGGGAAGTAAAACCTTGTTGGAATGCACTGTTACTGCACTATACCTGTTCAGTGCATGTAACTACACACTTTGGGGGTGACAACTACTCAGTGAGCATGCTAGCCACTGGTGTACACACTGTAAGTCTTGCTAGTCAGACAACATGCACAATTAGTAAGGCAGTGGACAGCACACTCACCTGCTCCCCTGGTTTCCCATACAGCTTGCTGTACTGTGGAAGGAGGCTGTCCAGCAGGGCCTGGTTCTCCTCAGTGCTGAAGGCTGGGGCTCTCTCCACAGTACGTGCCATTGCAGTAGCCAGAGGATGCAGAGACAGCAGCAGTGGTGGTGGCAGATGTCGTCCTGGAGCATGTAGTGCAGGCAAGTGAGCTCTCTGGGGAACAGCCAGCATTATATGTGTGCTGCAGAGGCAGATACTGTCCCATGTGTCCAAAGTGATAGGTCCAACTCGTTTGCATCTTCTGAATCTGGCCAATCCATGGAATTGCACCACTTATACACGCCCACAGCATCCTTCAAATGTTCAACTTCATGACACCCATGAATTTGCAACATTGTTGTGGGTGGCCAACTGAATTCACTGCATCCGACTCGTAAAAGCTTTGAAAACGCGTCCGTTACCATGTCAGTCCATAGCCAATGCGTGCGCACCGATCGGACCATTGCTGTACAACGCGTATTTCAAAACACAACACGCATCCATCCACATCATATGCAATGGCCAATGCGTGCGCACCGATCGGTCCATTGCTGTACAACGCGTATTTCAAAACACAACACGCATCCGTCCACATCATATGCAATGGCCAATGCGTGCGCACCGATCGGTCCATTGCTGTACGACGCGTATTTTGGAGCACAACACGCATCCGTCCACATCATATGCAATGGCCAATGCGTGCACACGGATCGGTCCATTGCTGTACGACGCGTCCCTGTACAAGTCACTCGCATATGTCACCATGGTTGTCACTGGTGAACGTATGCCAGCCACAATTACTTGCCAGGGACTCAGGGGCACACCTACAACACCACAGCCTGTCCACACTGTATCCTAAGGCATGTAAGGCTGCATTACCTGTGTGTGTATGGGGGTCAACATGTGGTTTGTTGGGTGGCACTTGGGGGCAGCCACTCCCAGGCTGTGCACGTGTTCATGGGGACAGAATCCTTTGTGTGTTGTGCACATGACCACTGTGATGTGCAACTGTTCATTTCAGAGCATGTGGCATGGTCACATCTCCAGGTTGTGTATCTGTATGTTATGTCACATACACCCTGAGTCCCATGTGGGATGGTATGTACGTCACAGGGTGACCCATTGCCACAATTGTGATGGCCCTCTACAGTCTGTGTGCATGTTGTGTTTCAGATGTCTCGGATTCCATGTGCATAATGGGAGACAGTCTCCACATCCACGTTGTTTGTGCATCGACTTTGATGTTGTGTGTGTGTGTGTCACAGACGTCCATGTCTGTCCTGCAGAGGCAACAGGGGCCACTACCTGTGGGAGTCATGGTTGTTTTGCTGACGTGTACATGATATGCCATGTCATGCCAGTGTCCATGTGGCAATACAGGGTCCCTGGGAATCTACCTGTCAAAGAGCTGTGATGCCTGGGGCACATCTGTCCTCACTTGTCACTGTGGTGTGTGTTTGGAACGTGACAGCAGTACATGGGTACTGTGACACAGCCTAATGATTTCCCATAGCACAACCTGGAACTTGTTGTCAACACATGTTGAACTGAGATGTTAGATGTTGGCCATGTAGGTGCCATATATGTCCATATAGAACGGCACACACATCAAGTACTTGTGTCTCGTAATGATGTATCATGTGATATTGAGTATGGTCAATGCCACATATGTGGGGTGACTGACAATCTTTCTTTGTTCACCTATGCACTGCAGGGCACCAGCTGTCCATAGACCATTCCCTGACCTTGCAACCATGGTTGAACGTGACTGCATCCGACGGTACCGCTTCAACAGGCCACTTATTGAGGAATTGGCGGTGCGGTTGGCCCCACATTTGCAACCTGGCCGGCCATACCCTGCAGCGCTGACCCCCAAGGTGAAGGTGATGGCAGCCCTACACTTCTTTGCCACCAGTACCTTTCACCACACTGTGGCGTCTGCTGGTGGGATGTCACAGACCATGTTCAGCCGTGTGCTACGCGATGTTTTGGAGGCGATGTTGAGATACTTGAACCAGTACATCTATTTCCCTAAACGTCAACAACTCACTGACGTCAAGAGTGACTTCTATGCCCTGGGGAGGATGCCACATGTCATCGGCTCCATTGATGGGACACATGTGGCTTTGGTACCACCACAGGCACATGAGCAGGCATACAGGAACAGGAAACATTACCATTCTATCAATGCCCTGGTGGTATGTCTTGCAGATATGAGCATCTCACATGTGTGTGCACGTTTCCCCGGTTCTGCACACGATGCCTACGTAATGAGGAGTAGTCGCATCCCGAGGATGATGTCACAGATGCAGAACCAGCGTGCCTGGCTTGTCGGTGTGTGCTGACTTTGTACCATTGTGTGTGTTCTGCAATGTTGTATTCCACCCTCTTTTCCAACTCAGCTAATGTGCAATTGTCTGTATGTAGGTGACTCCGGATACCCCAAAATGCCGTGGTTGCTGACACCCCTCAGGAACCCTGTGACACCAGCCCAGATGCGCTACAATGAGGCACATGGTCGGGCCAGGAGAGTGATCGAGCGGACATTTGGTCTCCTGAAGAGCCGCTTTCGCTTCCTGGACAAGACAGGAGGGGCCCTCCCATATGCCCCTGCAAAGGTGTGCAAGATTGTCATCGTCTGCTGCATGCTACACAACCTGGCAGTGCGGAAGGAGTTGCCGCTCATCCTGGATGACGATGACCAACATCTGCCACCTGTGGAGGATCCTGGCCTGGGCCACGATGCCAGTGATGATGATGATGATGAGGGGGATGTCCGCACACAGCTCATCACCAACTTCTTCAGCTGAATGTGAGTATACAGAGTTGGTATGTCAATGATTTGAGGTTGCATGATATGTGTTGGTGGTGCTCTGTTGCTGTTTGAGTGTGGCCATGTGCTACTTGACTGAATGCGTGCAGCGATGTGTCCTTACAGGTAGTCTGTACTCCCCAACAGTGTTGACATGCTAACTTGGTTTTGTGTAGGTATCTTGTGACATGTATTGGGCATGATTATTGCAGTTCTGTCCTGTTCTTCAGTGCTTTTGACTGTGTGTCATGTCTGTCCTTCACAGGGTACTTTCAGAGTTGTTTGGTCAACTCGGATCCCCCGACACCATGATTCAACTTCCAGGGTGGAAGCAGTCGTTTCCCTACAGGTGATGTGCCACACACCCCTGGACTTTATTTTTTCTACACTTGGTGACTGTGTGGCCACTGCCACGTGGGATTACCTTGCATCTGTAGTGGAAACAACATGTTGCAAATGTGTAATAAACCTGTGCTTCACTTTGGGATGTGCGTTGTCTGTGGTCACACATCTGACTGACATTTGCTTACTGCACCTGTGGGCTAGTTAACACATACTCTGAATAGGTGTGGTGTCTGTGCATTCCACTGTATTTCCGGGCAACATCAGTGTAGGCGATGAGTCTGACGGCCCTGGTGTGTATGTGTTGTGTAGCCCTAGTGGTGTGTCTCCCTCATATGTGTCACGTCGCCATGACTCACATGACGGTGTTGAACTTGCTGTAGCAGTTGGCATGCACAGTGTCATTTAGCAGTTCATCATCTCCATGACAAAAACAACGTTGGAATCACAACAGAGGCAAGTATGGTGTATTAGTGAGTTTATTTATATACATGTGTGAGGATAGTGTACAGGATGGTGGGTGCTGTACATTGGGATTGGAATCCAAAGTTCCCAGATGAGTTGGAAGTGTTGGTAGCAGAAATGTCCTGAGTAAAGTCCACAGTCATCGATACATTAGTCCAACTTAAACTCCCCATGTCATGTGGGAGAGTAGGGTTGCATTCGACAGGGTGAACAGTTTGCACACAAAGGAGAATTTCCAGAACAGGTGTTGGGTTCCTGGGGGATGTACATGGCCATCGGCCTCTCAGTTTTCCTTCCTCGGACGACCCCTCTTCTTTCTGGGGGGACCCTCACGTGCAGGCCGCTGCGGTGCAGAGGACTCTCCACCAGAGTCATCCTCCCTCCCTGTGGCAGTTGCAGTTGTTGCGGCACCAGATGTTGTGGGCACACAGGGAGGTGTGGACATGTTGGTGCTAATCTGGCGGAGGCATGTCAATATGTCCCTCTGCACCGCTGTCAGTTCTTCCAATGTGTCCCACTTGGACTCCATGCCAGACATGTGTGTCTCCACACGGGACATATGGGAGTCCAAGCGGGCATGATGGGCAGCCTGCTGCTGTTGAATGTCCTTGAGGATCCCCACTACCTGGCTGACCTCTCTGGTGTTATTCTGGTACGCATCAGCAATGCGTACCAGTTGTGGGTCATCATGCAGTCCAGACCCCTCTGCAAACAGTGACCTCTGCCTACCACCCCTCCCATCACCCCTGGCCACACGTGCGGGACCTGCGGTGGCATGCACAGGTGAGCCTAGGCCCCCTTGGGGGTTGGTACTGGGGTTGTTGTCCGTTGCTTCATGGTGGGCCGGGGTCCCTGTGCTGTTGTCATTCTGTGTCCTTGGTCTGTCCGTGTCGGCGGGGGTGGTCTGTGTGTTGGCAGATGTTGGAGGAGTGGGTGCAGGGGGTGCAGATGGTGGTCCTGCTGGTGCTGCATGATGACTCACACCGGAGGTGCCAGGTAGGTCTTCGCCATCCGAGGAGGGCAGAGGCTGTTCCACACCAGAGAGCTCAGGGGCCACCGGAGCCTGGGACAGGGACTCCTCATCATCTGCTGCTGTGTCCCCATCATCACCTGTTTTTGGAAGAGACACACAATGTATGTTATGTTTCTACAGGCATCAATGGTTCACACACCTGACAGTTGTGACTGTACCTCTGGATGCGGGCCTGTACATTGCATTGTCCTAAGTTGTCACAGTCAAAGGTTGATATTGGTGTAGCACATTGTCCTGCCAACCTGAAGCATTTCAATGTGAATGTTGAGGTGTGTGCATGACCAGCATTGGTGGTATTTGGTTCACATCCGGACCTCCTTCTCCCCCCAGCCCAGTTATCCCACCATGAAGCATGCCACCCTTGCAGTGGGTGCAGGTTCACTCTCAGGATGTCAGTCAGTGGTGTCCTGCTGTTGGTTGGTGCCCAGTTCCCAGCTGGGCCTGGTACTCCCTACAACAGAGCACCATTGTCAGACATCTTAGATGTGGCTTTTCACTCCCTGTGAGGTGTGCATGCTTCAGTGTGAGCTTCCCGGGCCATGTGGGTGGGGGATGTTGAGCTGTGACTACCACTCCCATCATGCTATTGCCTACACCCCCCTTCCCAGCATGCCCATACTTCCTTCCTTTTGAGTGGACTTCACTGTGTGTGAGTGTGACAGCAATGGCAAGATGGCTGACAGTGTGGTCCTGTTGTTTGTTGGTGCACAGTTCACAGCAGGGCCTTGTGCTCCCCACAGCTGAGGCCAGTGTCAGACATCTTTGAAGTGGCTTTTCACTCCCTGTGAGGTGTGCATGCTTCAGTGTGAGCTTGCTGGGCCATGTGGGTGGGGGATGTTGAGCTGTGACTACCACTCCCATCATGCTATTGCCTACACCCCCCTTCCCAGCATGCCCATACTTCCTTCCTTTTGACTCTGCTTCCCTGTGGGGTAGTGTGCCTGTGCTGACAGGATGGCTGACAGTGTTGTCCTGGCGTTTGTTTGGCTACAAGTCCCAAAAGTGTCCCTGTGCTTCACACAGCATAACCCAGTGTGGTGGTTCTTTGTGGGATATTTAATTAGAGTGTGGGGCAATGCATTCTCCCAGGTGAGTTGTGTGGAGTTTGTGTTAAAGGGGTGTGTGAGTAAAGCTGCTGGTAACTATGGTCAGAGCTGTCAGTCCTCCTTCCCACCCAGCCAGATATCCCACCATGGAACGTGCTTCCATTGCAGGGAGTGCAAGTTGGCTTAGAGGATGTTAGGCAGTGGTGTCCTGCTGTTGGTTGGTGCCCAGTTCCCAGCAGGGCCTGGTACTCCCCACAACAGAGCACCATTGTCAGACATCTTAGATGTGGCTTTTCACTCCCTGTGAGGTGTGCATGCTTCAGTGTGAGCTTGCCGGGCCATGTGGGTGGGGGATGTTGAGCTGTGACTACCACTCCCATCATGCTATTGCCTACACCCCCTTCCCAGCATGCCCATACTTCCTTCCTTTTGAGTGGACTTCACTGTGTGTGAGTGTGACAGCAATGGCAAGATGGCTGACAGTGTGGTCCTGTTGTTTGTTGGTGCACAGTTCACAGCAGGGCCTTGTGCTCCCCACAGCTGAGGCCAGTGTCAGACATCTTTGAAGTGGCTTTTCACTCCCTGTGAGGTGTGCATGCTTCAGTGTGAGCTTGCTGGGCCATGTGGGTGGGGGATGTTGAGCTGTGACTACCACTCCCATCATGCTATTGCCTACACCCCCTTCCCAGCATGCCCATACTTCCTTCCTTTTGACTCTGCTTCCCTGTGGGGTAGTGTGCCTGTGCTGACAGGATGGCTGACAGTGTTGTCCTGGCGTTTGTTTGGATACAAGTCCCAAAAGTGTCCCTGTGCTTCACACAGCATAACCCAGTGTGGTGGTTCTTTGTGGGATATTTAATTAGAGTGTGGGGCAATGCATTCTCCCAGGTGAGTTGTGTGGAGTTTGTGTTAAGGGGGTGTGTGAGAAAAGCTGCTGATAACTATGGTCAGAGCTGTCAGTCCTCCTTCCCACCCAGCCAGTTATCCCACCATGGAACGTGCTTCCATTGCAGGGAGTGCAAGTTGGCTTTCAGGATGTCAGTCAGTGGTGTCCTGCTGTTGGTTGGTGCACAGTTCCTAGCAGGGCCTTGTGCTCCCCACAGCAGTACCCAGTGTCAGCCATCTTGTCAGTTCTTTTCCACTCCCTGTGATGTGAGCATGGTTCATAGTGGTGTTGATGGGCCAATTTTGAGGGTGACCAATAACTGTGACTACAACTCCCATCATGCTATTGGCTACACTCACTTCACCAGCATACACACAATTCCTTCCTTTCAGTGAGCTTCCCTGTGAGGTGGTGTTCTAGTGGTGGCAAAATGTCTGACAGTGTTTGTTGGTTAGATTTGTGCCACTGCCTTGCTCTATTTGTTGTTATGTTTGTACATGTCATGACACAGTTACATATCACTATGAGATGGCAGGTATTGTTTTTGTCTAACTAACATACACATCTTGGGATGATTATCTTTTGGTTACTATGGCTTTGCTAACGGTGCATGGTTTCACTATCCCCTTGACAGTGATGTGTGTGTATTGTCACACAATATTGGGTATATTGGTTGTTACTCACCAGGCTCTGGGATGTTTTTATAGTCCATGTACGCTCTCTGGTGGTAGGATGGCCCGCACCTTCTCCTCCCAGGGCCTGAGGTATACTGGTTTGGCAGGAGGGCCACTGCCGGTGCGATGACTCAAGGCGTAATCCTTCTTGAGTAGGTCCTTGACCCTCCTGCGCACATCATACCACCTGTTCTGGATGTCTTCCTTTGTGCGCAAACATGGTGATTGTGCGTTCACCCTGTCGATGATCCTCTCCCACATCTTGGTTTTCTGCGACATGGGGGTCTGTTGGACCAATGTATCAAACAACTGTGGCTCTACCATGAGGATTTCATCTACCAGGACTTCCAATTCACTGTCTAGGAACTTTGGATTCTTCTTTGGGGGCATGGTGATGGGTGGTGGTGGGGATTGATGTGTGTGTGTGGGTGTGCAAGTGAGGGTGGGTGTGTGTAGGTTTTGCTGGGTGTATGTGAGGGTGCTATTTGGGAGGTGCTAAAGGTGTGTGGCTTGTGTGATGGATGAGTTGTGAGTGTATCTGTGGTTGCTGTCTGATGGTGTTCAGTGCTGGCAGGTCAGTTGAATTTGCAAAGGATCATGGTAGGGATTTGTGGCCTTTATATGGGTGGAGTTGTGGGTGTGTCTTTGTTCCATGTTTTTTTCCCCCTGTATTTATTGACTTTGTCATTGCTTGTTTGGCCCTTTTTTGGTATTTTTTCCTTTGTAGTTTTTAGGCATGTAGGAGACGTTCTTCTGACCGAGCAGGATGCTGCAGTTGGCTCGTGCGTAGCTTCTCCGAGTCTTTCAAGCTGTGTTTCTGCTGGGTTTCATGTGCGGCGTACGCGTCGGTCGCGGAGTGTTGGGTTGCTTCGGCTCCCTGTTTTGCATGCGTGTCGGTCGTACGGCTTGAGCTCCGTGCGACTCGGTCTGGTTTTACACGCATTGCATCGTACTGCGTGGGTCGGAGTTCGCGGGTACGTTTCTGTCGGGTTTATTCCTGGTGCGTGTCGGTCGGTTCGATTCGCGTAGTTTTCCGGCCGGATAGCTGGTTTCCGTGCGGTTCGGTCGTTCGGCTTGTGTTCCGTACGAGTCGGTCGTAATTCACATGCATTGCATCGTACTACGCGGATCGGGCACCGCCGGTACGTGTCGGTCGGACTACATTCCCGTACCGAGTCGGTCGGTACGTTTTCCGGCCAGAATCGGAATCGGCCCCTATGTGTCTGTTCAGTTTCACTATGAAATCCTAATAAAAAAAATCACTTTTTGATTATGTGGGTATTCCTTGCAGTCAGTGCTACTGCATTATGTGATGCATGTGCGAGAAAAACCTGGCCCTGACTTCATCCCAGTGCTGGAGCATTGAACCCTGGAACACCCGAAACCCCCTCTCCTCGTCATTAACAGGCCACCTTCTCCTCCGTGTTCTACGCGAGCTGGCGCTGCTCCAGCGTGGGCAGCAGAACCTGGCCCGGGATGTGACCCTCATAAACTCTGAAATGGATGTCTCAAGGCCCCTTTTTATAGAATTTTTTTTTGGTCGGAGGAACTGTTGTTTGTGGAGAGGGTATGAAGGGAAGTGTGGGGAAGGGTCAGACTTGGTACATTTGGGCATTTTTGCTTAGGGGCAGGGCTGGGCCTGTTGTGGGTAGAGAGGGTGGGTTGTCATGTGGAAAAATACGTTTTTTAATACATATTAGTCGCTTTCTGTCATTTGTCTTTGCATTGCTAGCTAGAGTAGAATTGTGTTTTATTGACTAGAGTGAGATGAGGAGCGGTCCTCTGAAATTCTCATATTTTATACTGTACATCAACTTTTTCCCCTAGACTTTCCGTACCTGAAGTCCCTTGCAATGTATTTATTCCTCAGTAGGCTACTTACCTCTTCCTGCAATCCAGTATACCTCTCCACCAGAGTGTGAACAGAAAACTGACTAGTTATGTTTGACTTATTGCCTGGTGAGGTTTTGCAGCACCTAACCACCTATCAAAGTGTATACTAGTTAGTTGATGCCTTTGCCCTACCCTGTGTAACTATTGAAGGCTAGGGTGGTATCTCAACAACATACACAAAAATCTTGGTCTTATCTATCTCTGCTTACTGAGAACAACTTCAGAAATAAGCTCTTAACTAGTTCACTTCTTAGTTCCTACCTGAATTGATTAAGTGATGGCTGCTACCTCTCTCACTCTTCCCAAACCTTATTACAGAGTTTCCCAAAGGGCCTTCTTAATGCTGGCGGTAGTAGTGGACTGGCACTAACAGGGAAGACATTCTCAAAGCGAGGTCCCACTCCCACCTATTCCAATATAATGCTTTCGAGGTCATCTCCAACTCTAGGACTATTTAGAAGGATTATCCATCACAGTCAACTAGACTGAAAGAAAACGCAGAGTAAGTGGATAATCCAAGACTCAGACCACCTAACAAAAACATCATACAAACAAGAACTAGCAGTCGTACCACCAAGTAATCAAGGGTGCAAGTAACCATTTAATTTAGTTAAAATAATTCAAGCCTAACTTACAAAAACCTTGCGTCAAGAGTCAGGATTCAGGAGAAGGTTACTGCAGGTTGCATAGATTTTGTAAGCAACACAAGGCCTGATTCACAAAGGTAAAGTAAATGACACTTTTGGTGTTACTTTACTCTTGCAGTGTAAGTTTATACCTAGTAACTTTTCCATCTTGAACTTAACTTTACAAATAGTAACTTTGTGAGTAGTAAGTAACTCCTATCATTTTAAAAGGAGTTACTGTTACTACTAGTTAGTTACTACTCACAAAGTTACTGGCTGGTAGTACAGTTACACTGCAAAAGTAAACTTACACCAAAAGTGTAACTTTACTTTACCTTCGTGAATCAGGCCACAGTGTAGGACTGCCTGGGACAGACATTGTTCTAAGTAGGACTCTGCACTATGATGATGATGGCCCTTTCATGCCTGGGTGGGATAGTAGGACTGGTGTGGGCTATTGTTCAGAAGATCCTGTAACAGTGAGTTGATTAACCACATCCACCCGCCAAGTGTGTGAGCCATTTATGGTGTCAATTATTAAGTCAGGGGATTGGGCCATGTAAAACATTATAGTGAAATGTAAAAGCAAGGCAATCACTCAGGCAAAATTATCCATTGGGCCACAATCAGTACACATCAAGTTTATAAATGAGTTACAACACCCCTCCAGCCACCACATGAATCATCTAGCACTCATTGGTTCACAGTTAACTGTTCCAAGTGTGGTGCACTCACACTGCACATTTGTCCATTGAATCTTCTCTTTACGCATGGAAGGGACAAACAATGGCAGTCTTGTATATTAATGATCTTTACTGACAGATAGCCCAGCTAGGGAGACAAAACAGAAGGATAGGGATGGGAGGCATTGCCTTCTTCATGTCCTGTAAGCGAATGGGAAAGACTTCTTCTGTGCACACTGGCTCACTCCATACATGTGAATAAATGGAGCTACATAAGTCAGTCGACAAATATATAAATGTTCTTCTATATCTCCTTTTTTTGCAAAGCAATTCAACACTTATATATGAAAGTTCTGTTGTGGCCTGCTTAGTCAGGAAAGTAGAGTATGCTCTCAAATTCAGGGGGCTCACCCAGATGTTCATCAACTAAGACACTTAAGTCTGACCAATTGCCCTTGTCCTCCTCATGTGCTGTTTGAGGAACAGTGTAATCTTGTGGTATGAAGTGTTTGTTCATTTTAATCAGAGTCAATCTTTCCACAGTTTGAGGCAAGAGACTGGTCCTTCTGACTGTGACAACTGCGCCAGCTGCACTGAACATGAGCTAAGAAGACATACTGGCTACTGGACAAGCCAGACACTTTATTGCTAGCCTGCTGACCTTTGGCCATTGTGTCATCTTCCCAAGGGGGTTTGATCCACGTAGACCTCTTTTAGGTCATCCAGATAGATTTGGGCCATCCTTTGAAAGGTCATTGGTGGTGCCATTTTCTCAACCTCTGTTGCCTCCACCTCTGCACTTGAATGAAACCCTGCCATTTGAAACCAAGTAATTGCAGATATTGGGTCGGACTCTTCTGTTCCTGGTGTTGCTGGTGTTGCTGGTAATGATGATGATGGCTGCTGTGAGACAACAGCACTGCCCTCTCTGGAGGTTGAAGAATGCTTACCAGAACGTTTGTCCGAGCCTCCAACTTTAAGCCATTCTTCTTCCAGGTCTCTCACTTCATCAACAATCCAAGGATTGTAAAGTGAAACATCCCCTTCTGAAGAAGGAATGAAAGTAGCCAGAATTTTTTTGTACTGTGACACATATGTACTCTTTGGAGGACATGATCTCTTTTGCAGTCTTGGATTAAGATACAAGTGAAGGAACAAGCTCTTAACCAACTCATAGGCTTCTTCGTTCACACCGGCGAACCTTTGCAGCAACTTTTTAAGTGTGCCAATGCCCACACTTAAATCAAGGTAGGTGTCTGTGTCGTTTGCCTCTCTGTAGGGTGTACTTCGACTGTAGTAGTGGTGATGCAGGTCTTTTTTTTTGTAAACAGATTTTATTGATTTTCATCTCAGTTACAGCACAGTTATTAATCCAGTGATATCAGGATTTTAGATTTTCAATCAGCTCATATATATCTCTGAACATGCAATATTGTAATCCCAGTGTTAGTTCACACCTCTAAAACTATAATCTGACCCCCACCCTGTATGTCAACATTTTGCGAATATATGGATTGAGTTCTTGCTGAATGTGGAACATTTCTTTGCCGTGTGTAGGTGAGGGGCTAGGGCATTCCTAGATCAGTTCAATAACCCACTGGGTTTAATTTGAGAAGGTCTTTATGGCAGCACCCATTCGTAAGGGGGCGCATGCTCTACAAAGCGCTCATTGGGATCTTGTGGGGGTTCCCTCGGGGGTCTTCGGGTCAGGGTGGGATAGGTCATCCAGTAGGGCCTCCCAGGATCTAGCCACCTCCATAGTCCCCAACCCCCTCTTAGTCTCTCTCAGCAGTATTCATCCTTCGCATCCCGCCCACTTCAGTAGTTCACTTTTCCATGTATTCAGTCTAGGCCCCCCCTGATATCTTCCAGTTTCTGGCTATTTCACGCTTGGCAAGGACGAACACTAGGTCCTGAAATTTGCTGGTGACTTTGGTCTTGGATGTGTGGGTGAACCATCCCAATAGACAGTGGGCTGGGGTGTGCGGGAGCTCTCTCTCAATTGTCTCTTCTATTAAGTGAAAAACCCCCTCCAAAACACGCGAGGCCTGGGCAGATCCAGAACATATGGAGAATATGTACCCTTTCTTCCCCGCATCGAGGGCAGGCCGCCTCTTCCGCTTGGAAATATCTGCTTATGCGCTCAAGGTCAGGTAGGATCTGTGCAGGACATAGTAGTTAATGAGTTTAAAGTGCACATTTCTAGATACTCTGGGTACCCCTGCTAGTATGTTATCCCAGTCCTTCATTGGGATTGGAATAGCTAGTTCCGTTTCCCATTCGGTTCGTAAATTCTCCAACGGACACTGCTGATCTGCGGGCAGTGCTCTGTACAAACAGGACACTGCTTTTATAGTGCCTGCTGATAGGGCCATATAATAACAAATCTGTCGGGGTAGATAAAACTCTGCACGGAACTCCTCGAAAGGGAGCAGCACTGCGTCTATATAAAGATCTCCCATCTTTGTTGCTGCAAACCTCAGCGCCAGCATTTAGCTAGTACTTTAAGTTCATGCGAATCTCCCTCAGCCGATCTACCCACTCTAAGGAACACACGCAAGAGATCAGGCAGTGGTGGCGCAGCTGCACGTGGAGCCGCATTTGGTTTCTGTCTCTGTGCTATGTCTCTAATCAGCCATTGCAGCTGAGCTGCTATGTAATAGGTCTCGAAGTCGGGAACCGCCAGCCTGCCCACATTTACTGGTCGTTGTATTGTAGTCAGGGCCACTCTACGTTGTCCTGCACCCCATATGAAAGTCCAGATCAACGAGTCCAGTTCTTTGAAAAACGCTGTGGGAATCCAGAGCGGAAGTGTATTGAAATAATATAATAGGCGGGGAAGCGCCACCATTTTAAGGAGTGCGATCCTGCCAGCCACTGAGAGCGGCAGGGTCCACAAAAAAGCTGTGGACATCCTTAGCCCTCACAGGGCCCGCCCCACAATTCCTTCATAGAGGTCTGGCCAGGTATGATATATTCGGACTCCTAAATAAGTTAGGCAAATTGGTTCCCATTGTAGCTGTGCTAGGCCAGTCGGAGGTTGCCCAGTTTGCACCACCGGGAAGAGCCTAGATTTCTGCCAACTGACTTTTAGGCAAGAGAAAGAGCTGACCTCCTCTAATAGGGGCTCCTGGTAGGTCTTTCTCCCCCTCTTTTAAGAAGAGTAACAGGTCGCCAGCATAGAGTGCTATTTGATGATAAGTGTGTCCCGCGCTAAGTCCCCTGTAGAATTGTCCCGGTTTGGCCGCAATCGCAAGTGGCTCCATAGCAAGCGCGAATAATAGAGGGGAGAGTGGGCATCGCTGTTTTGTGCCTCGCTCTACTGACCATCCCTGCGATATGATTTCCCCCATGCACACTCTGGCCGTAGGCCTGGTGTATAACAGTCTGGTCCAATTGATAAAGTCCTCTCCCAATCCCATGCATGCCATAACTTCATCTAAATATCCCCACTCCAGGCCATCAAATGCTTTTTCTATATCTACAGCGAAGATCGCTGCATTCCCTCTGTCCTCTTTGTCTGTCTCCATGATATTCAACAGTCGCCTAATATTCCCTGCTGTACTACGGCTCGGGATAAACCCGGCTTGGTCTGCGTGTATTAGTGTGGTCATGAAAGGTAATAATCGGGTGGCCAAAATTCGGCTTAGTATTTTATAATCGATGCTAAGCATCGATAATCGGCGGTATGCCGACCTGTCATGGGCCAATTTGTTTGGTTTTAAAATGGGGACTATGACTGCTTCCCTCATGGTGTCTGGGAGGGAGCTGGTGTCTTTAGCTGTCGCATAGAGACTCGTGAGTTGCGGCGTCAGCTCAGCGGAGTACGCAGCATAGAACTCTACCGGAAGCCCGTCTGTACTCTAAGTTTTGTTGCACCCCATATGTTTAATGGTGGCTGCTATCTCTTGTGTCGTGATGTCCCCTCCAAATTCCCTCGCTTCATCCTCCCTAATCCGTGGTATCGGGAGAGCCGCTACGTACGCCCGTGTCTCCTGCAGGTCTCATTTGGAGGAGCTAGTTTAGAGCGCTGAGTAGTAGCTAGCAAATATGTCAATAATCCCTTCCTGTGTATATACTCTGATGCCCTCCCCGTCTTCCAACTCCATAATGGGTGAGCCCCGGGTTTGCCAGACAGGCTAATAAGGAGCCAGATTTGTTTCTCTCAGTATTTGTCTTGTCTATATAGCGCTTATAATCAAAGCACCGCAGCCGCTCTATTTGTGTCGCTATTGCCTCCTTAGCCGTCAAGAGGTCGGGTTGGAGCTCAGGGCGGCCCAGCCGCTGGATCTCTGTGCCTCTCAGGTGAGTTTCGGCTACCTCTACATCCTTCAATAGCGCTTGCCTAACTTCCTTAGATTCAGCTATACAGTATCCCCGTGTCACTGTCTTAAAGGCATCCCACTCTACCTGGGGGGTAGACGCCGTACCTGCATTATCAAGAAAATATTGGATGATTTTAGTTCTGATTGACTCACGGAAGACCTGATCTTCCAATGATTCAGGTTTGAGCCACCATGTAGGTATTAAAGGCCTGGGCTGTGCCCACCGCAGCTGCAGCAAAACAGGGTTATGGTCTGAGCTAGTGTGGGATAAATATTCTATCGTGGTAATCAGTCTGTGTATGCTAGGGGTAGAAAGAATAAGGTCTAGTCCAACATGCACTTTATGGAGTCCCGAGAAGACGGAATAGTCCAGTTAGTGCGGGTTAAGAGGTCTCCAGGAGTCTATCAGGTCCCATTGCAGTTGTCAGTCTGTGAACATTTTAGCTGTGTGGACTGTCTGGGAATTGCACAAGGGAGTTTGTGAGCGATCTAGTAGGATGTCGGATATGCAGTGAAAGTCTCCCCCAATTGAAGTTGCTGTTGTTAACAACATTGGTAATCGTCGTGATAGGTTCACGCAGAACACACTCTGATCAATATTTGGGGCATATATGTTTACTATTGTCAGCTCTCTGCCCTCCAGTCACCCTCGCACCACCACATATCTGTCCTCAGTGTCTATCATTGTGTCAATAAGTTGGAATGGGACTCCAAATCGAATCCATATAAGGACCCCTTTAGCATAAGCCGAATATGTAGTATAATATGTCTGGCCTCTCCATCGTCGTCGTAGTGCTAGTCCCTCCATGTCAGTGAAGTGTGTTTCCTGCACTAACGCTATGTGTACCCCTCTCCTATGCAGGTATGAGAACACTTTATAACACTTCGCCATAGAGTGCGTGCCCCTAATATTCCATGTTAAGCACTTGTAAGCTAGGTGACCAGTCATATTAGTTCTCGGAGGGGATAGAGACTTCTCTCATCTCCCAGTATGACCTCCTGTGCCCCCCTCCCAAAACATTCAGAATAAGCACATAAATTCAGAGTGTGTGACTTGTCGAATCCCAACTTCAAAAACAACATCCAACAACCCCAACTCGCCCTGCCCGGATGGGTAGGGGAACATCACCCATCCAAACCGCATTAGAAAGCAACAGCATTTGTGGAAGTGCATCCACGGTGCTCAATAGCATGAAGGGGGTGCCTTGTGAGTCTCTCCGGTAGCCAGACCCCATCTAGCTTATTTAAGTAAAGACACAAAGCACTGCATAATGTAAATTTCCAAACAGATCGCCAGACTTTTAATGAAGCAGTTGCCCGGTATGCAAAGTCACATTCCCCCCCTGCCCATTACCAGTGCACCAAGTGTCTCATATGATTTCATCTGCTGTTCTCGGCGTGAATTTGGGCATCTCCAGGCTTGAGTTTGCAGATGCATTGGATTCAGGATCCGACTCCAAATCTGGGTGGAGGGATCCCCGTTCTAGTGTCTCCGGTTCGATGCTTTCCACTTAGTTGTGCCACAACCTCCATCACCTTACATCGCCCCAGTTGCGCCTCAGCCTGAGAGGGCGCAGCCAAGCTCAGCTGCGGTCGCTTGCGCCTGGAGCTCCCTCGCTGCTGTCGCCACCCTCTGTCATCTGCGTCCGACTTCGGTCCATTTTGGTCCTCCAGCCAGTCCCATACTTCCTGCGGAGAGTGAAAGAACTCTGCCCCACCCAGGGTCACCACTCTCAATTTTGCAGAGAAGAGCATTGCATATTACGGGAAAATGAGCACTGTAACATTGTCCACTCGGAGCTCCTCTTCCTTTCGTGCCTGCGCCAAGATGCAATCGCGGTCTTTGTAGTAAAGCACCATTGTTCTTGGTGGGGCACCAGGCCGCGCCCTTTCCAGAGCAAAAAACGCAGAGAGCCCCTCAGGAGCTACTTCTGTGTGCAGCCAGTCTTCCATATATTTCTCTGCATCCGTGCCCTCAATTTTCTCCGGCAGGCCCACAACTAGGATGTTGTTGAGGCATGAGCGATTTTCTGCATCTTCCGCCCTGATTTCTAATGTTCACACTTTGGCTTCCTTTGCTTGTAAGTGCTTTTGCATCGTCGCCATGTCCGGGTAAAGTTCTCCCAGAGAGCGCTCATTTGTGGTAACACTTTCTGCTAGCCTCTTATGGTCATATTTGAGAAGATTGAGATCGGTGCCAATGGTGTCAATCTTGAGGTCCAGTGCTTCCCGGGAGGCGGTTATGGCTCGGAGTATATCTTGCAATGTAGGGTTGCCAGCAGGTCTCACCGGCGGTGGCGCGGCTGCCTCCTCTGTTGATGTTGTGTTCGACTCCTCTTTGTCTTGTTCCTTTCTTTGGGAGGATTTGCCCATCTGCCCAGGAGTTCTGGCAATGGTAGGGTATTCAAATGCCAGCCAGCTCCTGTCTTTGTTCCTCACAGGGGGGTACAGGGCCCTGGTCCTTGCTGTTTGTGGGGGCTACATCAATAGCTCCGCAATCGTCTGTCTAGTTGGCCTGGGAAATCTGGGAGTTTAGGGCCAAGGTCCGCAATCTAGGGGGGGGCGAGCCTCCCCCACTCTCGGCCCCCTTTTCACTCAGATGCACAGCCAGGTCTATTTGTGTGGCCTCAATTAATATTTCCACTGCCAGGTGTAATTAGGCCTTCAACAAACACAGCCGGCCCTCCACGGTTGGATATAGGTCGCCAATGAGGCTCAACCGAGGCGACAGCATCTGCAAATTCATCACGCTGATGGAGCCCCCATACACCTGCAGCTATTTGATGCCTTAGGGGGTCACTGCTCTGCAGGTTGCTGGAGTGAGTGGGCAGTCGGGAAGTCTTGTGTCAGTCCTTGCCAGCGCAGGGCGGCCCCCCACCGCAAAACCACTCCCTGTCACCTCACGGGTAATTGCGGCCTAGTGGGCTCTGTTATTTTCCCCGGGCCTCTTCTGGCAGTCCTTGCTGGAGTTAGAGGGTCATTTCCCTCGGCCTCAGTGTTTTATGTCCCTTCCTCTCACCTGTAGATGGTTCTGCCGCAGGGATCGGGGACTCCGGTCCTGGCTCCTGCCGCTCCCGTCTATGAGAGGCCCTGGGTGTGCACCCTCTCTCGCCTCAATAATCCACTCCAGGGCACAATCAGGGGCAGCCAGGGCGTGCCTTCAGGTGCTGCTCGTCTGCCTATGCAATCCGGCCTACCCGGCAGCAGGGGTAATGTCAGATCACCGCCTCGCATGATCAGCGCCACTCCCAGGATGGCTGCCAGAACTCAGCCCCTGGGGCACCGCTTCTCAGGTCCCGGGGACACCGCCATTTTGTCAGCCGCAGTCTACAGGGCTGTCCAGCAACTCTCTCGCAGGTTGCCGGGGACGCCCGCCGGCCACAGTCTTAGAGGTGGGCCAGCACAGGGGGGCACCTCTCCCCCATGCCTTAGCCAACTTCTCTGTCTCCACACTGAGCCGTGCCCGTTCCTAATCGGGCGCCACCATCTTAATACTCAGAAATACTGCCAGGTTCTGTTTTTGCCCATATTCCGGTGTAACACTGTTATCAGGCATCTCACAACAAATCGGAGATTACAGGGTAGTGCTCCCCCAAATTTCAGGCCCTTGGACTGCTTTCAAGGGGTCAGGATGGCGCCATATTGGGCCCACATAAGAGGAGTTGGGAGCAACGCTGCTCACTCCATCAGCAGCAGGCCACGCACCCCGTGGTGATGCAGGTCTTGGCGGGGGTCTTACAAATATGGAACAGGTGGTGGTGGAACCACATCCCTGTGGGCAGGTTGTATAGGAGGGTCTTCTCAGGGTCCTCTGACCCGCCATCCATGCTGACAATCACTGTCACATTCCATAATTCTAAGGCTTTCAGGAAGTTTCCCTTTTTTCTTGTCTCGCAGGGCGGGTCTTGGATTCTGCCGGGGTTCAATCCATGTTCAGATTATCAGAATGGATAATCCATTAGCTGGAATACCCTTTGTTTTTCTTGCTGGAGATTTTGAAGCCAATGATTGAAGAGCAACATCTTGCACATCAGGCAGCTCAACCTCCGTTCTGCCCTGACTTCAGGCAGAACTGCTGCTGGCTGCAGCTCCTATTGTCCACTTTTCTGCGATGATTGGACACTAGTTTGCGGCTGCACTCAGCTGGTGTGCGTCGCTGCCGGCCTTCTGTCTCTCTGTAATGTGTGTGATGATATCTCTTGTACACCTAAAAGCAAACAAACAAGAGAAAAATTCAGTGAAACTTGGCATTTTCAGTTTGATTCAATTTAATGAGGTTACATCACAAATCATAATAACATAATATTACAATAACATACAGATCGAAAGGTTCACTCTATGTGTCTCTAAGGCCTATGGTGTGCCTGTGGTAGGCAGGGGGCACAGGGGGAAAATGGAATGATCCATAAAAAATGATTGCTGGTGTGCGCCTATGGCCTATGGCAGGTGGGGGGTGCAGGCCAGGCCAGGAGAAAATGGAATCATCCTTGAAAACATTATTGCTGGTGTGTGCTTATGGCATATGGTAAGCGTCTGGTGCAGGCCGAGCCTGGGGAACTTGGAATAATACTTTAAAAAGTTATTGCTGGTGGGCACTTATGGTAGGTGGCGGGTGCAGGGCAGACCAGGGGAAAATGGGTAAGTCCTCAAGAAAATGATTGCTGGTGTGCACCTATGGTCCATGGCAGGCGGTGGGTGCAGGCCAGGCCCCGCCAGGGGAAAATGGATTAATCCTCAAAAAAATTATTGCTGGTGTGCGCTTATGGCAGGCAGCAGGTGCAGGGCAGGCCAGGGGAAATGGAATATTCCTTACAAAATTATTGCTGGTGTGCACCTATGGCCTGGGGCAGGCAGTGGATGCAGGCCAGGCCTGAGGAAAAAGGATTAATCCTTAAAAAAATTATTGCTGGTGTGCACCTATGGCAGAGAGTGGGTGCAGGCCAGGGGAAAATGGAATACTGCTTAACAAAATCATTGCTGATGTGAGCCTATGGCAGGTAGAGGGTGCAGGGAAAAATCAAATATTTGAAAAAAGGTATTGCTGATGTCTCCCTAGGGTCTATGAGACATCCTGTGGGAGGCAAGGAGGCACAGGGAAAAAGGAAAAAAATGCATTGAAAACACACTTACTACATACTACAATAATCCTCAAGCACATTAAACTGACTCCAGGGAAAAAAGAAAAAATGAAGAATAAGCAAAATGGCATAGGTCCCTTCGATCAATGTCCCTAGCAAATGGCTTTGAAAAGTGGAAGAAAAGGAACACACTGGCTACACAAAATGGCCGCACTGGCACATGGCCACCAAGGGCGAAGGCATGGACAACAAAGAACACATGCAGGCCTATGGCAAAAGCAAAGCACACAGACTACAAAATGGCCGCCGGACACATGGCCATCAAGGGCAAAAGCATTGACAACAAAGAACACATGCATACCTATGGCAAAAACAAAAAGAGCTACAAGTGGTTCTGTTGGGGAAACAGCCAAATTGCTTTGATACATGTAAGGCAATAATCTGCAAAGTTAAAGTCTAGTAAATTCTTTTAAGACTTTTAAGAATGTAACACAAAAGCGAGAATTATTTAAATGCGCAGCATTTACTAATTCATTTCATGGCTGTCATTTATAAATAATTCCAATTTTCAAAAGGTGACATGTAAATAAGGTGAGATAAGTGAACAAGGTGGTATAAGTGACCAGGTGATATATTACATAAAGTGTTCATATAATATACAAAATAAGGGACTTAAAATGAAAGATCTGCCCCTAAACAGTTTTTTCTCTTCCAAATTTTCTCAGTCCTTCTATTTCATGTTTTTTTTAGGGCTGAAGGAGTTGTGGGGCATGAGCGGGAATAACTGTCAACGTTTCGACCCTATGGTATGCGCGGGTAAGCTGCGTCACGGCGGGTCTTTCTCAGGACAAAAAGCAGTAGACAGCCGAATAGGGAAAGGATTTTAAGTGTCAAACTTATGTTCCATGAGTTATACATATGCTATATTCTAGTGGTCACCAAAAATACAGGACTCACCAAGACAAGGTATTCCTAACAATCCACCCTCATATGAGTTGAAAGGATGGGAATTCGCTTGTGTCCAGGAGCTGGGGGTTAAAAATACACTTGGGTGAGAATAAAGTTCACCTAGTTTGCTAAAAAGGGAGGGTAAAGTGGCGTAAGAAAGTATAGTGCACTTATCATCCATCAAGTATGTGGGCCTGTGATGGTTAAATTCAATGTGGTGCCCTTACGAGCGGATTAGAGTATAGACAAACAATTAGCCACACTTCACGGGTTCTGTGAAGAGAAGAGATACAGAAATATGTGTGCCCGTCTAAAATTAAGGAGAGCGGGTTAACTGAACGGGGGAATGGGATGCAGGGATAGAGAGATTCAATTGCCTACCTCTTGTCTTTACACACTGAGGGGCCGATTCCGATTCGGGCCGGAAATCTCCCCGACCGAGCCGGACCCAGAGAGATTTCCGACCGAATCGGACCCGTGCAGCCCGACCGAACGAGTACGATGCGTCCGTATGCTATCGTACTCGAGTCGGTCGGACTCCCATTGAAGTCAATGGGAGCCGGTCGTACAACGCGTACGCGGGCTCCCATTGCCTCAATGGGTGCGAGGCGAACAAGGGCGACCCCTACAGCGGGTATGCGGCGAAGCGACTCGTGCCGTACATGCACAAGTAGGGGGGACCTATGGGTCCCCCATGTGTGCGACTCGCGCGGCTACGCGTACAGGGGGGTCCGACAGAGTCGGTCGGCGATTTCGCATCGTACTCGCTCGGCCGGACGTGCGTACGGATCGGTCGGGAAATAGGGCTCCGAATCGGATCCGGTTAAGCCGAATCCGATTCGGAGCCCTACCGGCCGAGATCGGAATCGGCCCCTGAATGTGCAGTAATCTGCGTGTCGGAAGAGATCATAACGCTTGCGGTACTGCTTTTTGATGCGAGCAGGCTGAAAAAAGAGTCTGGCACATTTCCCGTGTTTGGATGCGGGCTACGTGCATCATCTGTTAGAAAGGCGCGTAGCCATCGTGTCAGCTGTGTGCTACATACACTTGTTGGTGAAAATAGGTGAGTCACGGCATGCTCACATGCCAATGAGAAACAAGGGGGATGCGACCTCTTCTAATCTCCTGTTCGTGTGGCAATTGGTAGCCGAAAAGTCATCTTCTTGCAGTGCTCCACTTTGGCATAAAACAAGTGCTCACATCCAGGGCACGGGTGTGACGATTAATTATATGCACACAATGTGAGTGACCAACTAACCTAGCACCTGTCCCTGGGCAATATATGTACGGTATTTCAAAATGTGCCATTACGCGGTGTTTGTGATTCAACCAGTTCGAATTTGCAGTGCATGCAATCTGTCCCAAAACACTGTATGTTTATATATAAGATCACAAGGCCTGCGTGTCGGAAATGGCATGCGCATGTCTAAGAATAATCTTTTATGGTATCTACAGTTTCACCATGTTAAATACAGTACAGAATCAAGTAGGCTCATTAAACTTTTATGAAGTAACCAACGGTCCAAGTTCATTTATACATTTTATCTCATAAAATCAATTTTTTTAACATTTTAATCATGATGCCAGTGGAGAATGGGGAAGGGGGAACCATATTTTAGGCACAGTTTTGATGCGTTCAACCTTGCCCGACGTAGAGGTCAGTGTTTGACAGGAATATCAAACCCCTCACACAAGCGATTTTTATCAAGGAACGTTCCTGCAAATTGTACCATTACGCAATGCTAGTAATTAAACCAGTTTGAAATTTAAATTGCATGCAATCTGTCTCAAACCACTGTATGTCTATACATTTGATAACAAAGCCTGCCTGTTGGACATGGCATGCGCTTGTCTAAGGGTAATATTTTACGGTATTTACAGTTTCGCCATGTTAACAGTTTAATAAAGAAGAGAGAACAGAATCAAGTAGGTTAATTAAACTTCTATGGAGTAACCAATGGTCCAAATTCATTCCATACATTTTATCTCATAAAAACAATTATAATTGTTTTTATGAGATAAATGTATGGAATGAATTTGGACCGGTGTAAACAACAGTCCAAATTCATTCCATACATTTTATCTCATAAAAACAATTATAATTGGGACCCTGAAGTACCTTTGAGGGTCCCAAAGAGTCCAAAACTTACTCCAAGGGACTGGAAGCTACAAGATGGTCCTTGAAAGTTTGGGACTTCAATTCCCACAATCCACTTGGACAAAACCGTTATAAATCCACTGGAGTCACTCCAGGCTAGACATTCTTGGTGGTGATGTTCCAGGTGAGCTCTGTTACCCTGTAGCTTGCAGGAAGTCCACTCTTTAGTCCTTGTAAAGCAGGTTTGTGTCACAGGGCTGTAGTTCCAGATATTGCAGCAGGTGCAGTCAGTCAGAGTGAAGGGCCTGGTTGGTGTAAATCAAACTTCCAGTATGGATATTTCTTCTTCTTATTCCAAGCAGCAGAACTGGAGGCTCTGCCCCTCTCAGAGTATTCAGTGTTCTCTGGGGTCACACAGGAGGGCACTCCTGTCCAATGAGATACAGGGCAACACCCCAGAGCATGACCATTTCCTACAAAGTGTGGCACAATAGTCTCCCGGAAAGCACTATGGGGCCGATTCCGATCTCGGTCGGAGGCGCACCCAATACCATTCGGTCGGGAAAAAAGCCATGCGAAAGCCAGTTTCCCGACCGATCCGTACAGCACACCGAACGAGCAAGTACGATGCGCACAACAGCAAAAATTCCGGCCGAGCCGTACTCACCCAAACCAGGTCCTGTTCTCCGACCGAGGCGAATCCGGAAACGCCGAATCGAGTCGCACGGAAGGGAAAATGCAGCCCCGTCCGGCCGGACAAGTACGATGCGCTTTCCGTACGCGCCGAACCCGTCGCTACGCACGGCACGTCAAAGCATCCGGGAGAGGCGCACATAAGCTCCGAATCGCGCCACAACACGATCCACGGCTACGAGACGAACACAGCACAGACGAGGACGACGCGAAGCGACGAGGACGAAGCGAAGCGACGAGGACGAAGCCAAGCGACGAGGACGACGCGAAGCAACGAGAAGGACGAACGACACGAACCAACCATGAATCCCTTCGTCCCGATCATACCAATATTCTACATCTACTACCGGAACAGGCACGGACGCGTACGGCGCAGAAGGTAAGTCAGACACCAACCACAAAACACATACAACACGTACACGACACATCACACACATACACTGGGAATCTGAATATACTTGCAACAGCAGCACCATAGGGGCGGGATGCCCATCACCAATGCCACATATGCACACAGGGGCCTGAATGCGCGCCACCACCCCAACCCAGGGGGCTGGATGCCAACCACCCTCAACCAGGGGGCAGGATGCCTACCACTACTACCACCCTCACCCAGGGGGCAGGATGCCTACCACTACTACCACCCTTAGCCAGGGTGGCAGGATGCCTACCACTACTACCACCCTTAGCCAGGGGGCAGGATGCCTACCACTACTACCACCCTTAGCCAGGGGGCAGGATGCCCACCACTACTACCACCCTTAGCCAGGGGGCTGGATGCCTACCACTACTACCACCCTTAGCCAGGGGGCAGGATGCCCACCACTACTACCACCCTCACCCAGGGGGGCTGGATGCTCTACCACTACTACCACCCTCACCCAGGGGTGGCAGGATGCCTACCACTACTACCACCCTCACCCAGGGGGGCTGGATGCCTACCACTACTACCACCCTTAGCCAGGGGGCAGGATGCCCACAACTACTACCACCCTCACCCAGGGGGGCAGGATGCCTACCACTACTACCACCCTTAGCCAGGGTGGCAGGATGCCTACCACTACTACCACCCTTAGCCAGGGGGCAGGATGCCCACAACTACTACCACCCTCACCCAGGGG